>OMKZ01019023.1:7197-29609 GCA_900302535.1 Neoniphon sammara
TCTATTAATTCATTAGGGAGCAGAATTATCATTATATGTAGAAAGTTGGCTGCTGTTATACTAGTGACTGTGAAGGCCATTTGTACTGTAAAACTGGAATTAGAGGAGAGGAGGAGAGGAGAGGAGAGGACAAAACACATCTCTGTGGAATAATGGATAGGGGAATAAAATGTACAGTGGAGGATAATAGCAGCCCACCACATACTTTGTCTAACCTTTTAGGACACGGAGAAATTGGCAGGAAAGCGCATATGTTCAGTTTTACCCTTTCCCACCGACCCAGAGGGAGTCTCCCTCTGGGTTGTCTTTCCAGTCTTTGTCAAGGAAATGTTAATAAAGTTTAGTTTCGATTGAGTGTGGCCGCAGGTTCCCCAGTGTGTTCCTGAATTGCGCTGAAAACACTGGTGGACAGTACAAGATCGGTGTAATTAGGTTTCCTCTGTGACAGGAGCCGAGAGAGGAAAACGCACAGAGGACTAATGATCCAGAGAAGAGTGGGGTGTTTCTGTACCTCTGCAAGGCTATTAGCACGCACACCTTCATGTGTAAACACGCATGATTGGCTTCAGTGTATAACTTCATGTGTGCATCTCCCTGTACTAGTTCACAAGGTGACTTTTATCCCCACTGGCTGACTGCACCAACAGCAATACCCAGAACTTATCATCTCTCTCAGGAGGAGCCGGCTATAAGCCAGACATCAATCATCTGAAAGGAGCCACATCCAGCAGTGATGGTCTTTACTGCTACCTGCATGGCGACTTTGCTACATTCTTACCCTATATAAGGCATCTACCCACTAACAAGATATACAGGTCATCTGACAAGCCTGACTAAAAATTCAAGCAGCGTCAGCGGATGTAAGGCATTCATGGACCTGACTGCTATTTGTACACACTGGTAGGTGGGCAACCCTGGGGCAGAATATTTGGTTTCTCTGCCTATGATAAGCTATAACTACATATCACTTTGTTGCCACTTTGTTTATCAGTTTTTCAAATCCCTGTATTGTAAGTGCATGTCTGAGGCTCGTGTGTTGTCATTTTACCTTGATCTTTGCAAAGACACTGTACATTCAGCAGCTTAGTATTTGCATTGCTAGGTGACACCTGAAATGTCAGCATTACCTTACTTCTGTTAGTTCTTTCATTTAGCGTCTTTTCAGCTGTGACTCTTTTTTTTTTTGTTGTTGTTGTTTTTTGATTGTCTGTCATGTCGCTTAGTACAAAGATAGAGTTGCAGATGTTTAGTTTTGAACTTTTGGGGTGGGTGCAGGAGGAGCTGAAACTATAAAGAAGTTCTGTGGTATCTCGCACTGCGCTCAGCTGTCCTCTGCAAATGCAAAACAAATGATGGGTGGTGATTCACTGCTTATTTCTTTGTGTGATTATATAGGATAGAGAACTACATCTACATCTACAACAGGGAGACTGGTAATCCCTGTCTTTCAGATTTGGTGCTTTGTCCCCAGATGGCACTGCCCCCAGAGATCCAAAATACACAAACAGTACAGTAGCTGAGCAGGCTATTCACATTTTGCTTTTCAGTGGTGTACTCTTTTTGGTCCTCTGTGTTTTAGAATTCAAACTGAGCATCACCTGGCAGCCTTCACATCAGAGTTCAGTGCAGGTGTTACCTAGAATTATCCAAATCTCCCCAGTTTAGGACAAAAAAGTAATCCGACCTGTCATATCAAACAGCCTGCGCATCAATTGTTTTGGCCTGGGCTGCTGGCACCTGGAGGGAGGTGTTTATCTGCTGGACTTATCCTGGCCTACTGTGTTAAAACAGCACAGCAGGTCACTGAATCTGTGGTTCAGTTAGAATGATAGATCAATTGGTATAATACGTGCTTAAACAGGTTTTATTGATGATTACTGATTAGTACTGTACATAAAAGCAGCGTAGCAAACAAAACATTTACACATGATGTTGCATTTTGTACTATACCAACAACTTTAACATTTAGAGCAAGACAATCCAAGGTCCTTTAACCATCCAACTGGACTAAACACAGAACTACAAAATGTAAGAGCATTTGGATAATACAGACAATGCAAGGGGGGGCTTTTTCAGAATGTAAAAAGTAATGATATGGGCAGCAGGTTGGCATAGAAAGTAGGTCAGCCTGCTCTGCAGCCAGAGGACACCAAGTCAGCAAGCATCACCCCTGAGCAGGACGCTGCATCCCAACCAGCTCCACATGGGCACTGGTCTATAGCTGACCCTGCACTCTGATCTCTCTGTGGAGTGGGGCAAGCGAAAAGACAATTTCTCCCTTCAAAGGATCAATAGAGCATCTGAAAAAGAGAAGTCAATTCCACTTCCTTTAGACAATACAAACTAATGATATAGAAGGAAAAAACATAGATTCAGCCAAGATTAGAACTCACATAATCACAGCACAGACAGACTGGGGCAGGCCAGGCAGAAAAACAAACCACTATAGACTTGTCTCCAGCTCATAGATTCCCATCCAGCCCATGTATTTTTATAGCTTGGCTTACACCAGACTCTAGAGAGACATCTCTAGAGTCTGGTATGGCTCTTTTGATTTGGTCGACTTATATGCAGATAATGAGCAGACTATGCCTGAGATGTCTGACACTAGTTAGATATCATCAATTTAAAACTAACAAATCACGACCATGATCGTAGTTTTGTAGTTTTGATGTAGCAGGTTGAGGGGTGATGTGCATTTATTTGATTGGCATTGCAAATTCAAACATGAGAACCAATCAAATATAACAATTAGAATTTGAGGGAATCTGTGCAGACGAAGTAATGGCAGCTCCATATACGAGTCTGGCTGTGAGGTGTAAGAGAGCCTAGTATTTTTAGGTCAGTGATCCAAATGTATACTTAGTTGTTTTGGTAGAGTAGCATGCATGGTGTTATAACTGGCTTTCTCCGCTGTCAACAGATTGTAAAATGAAAAGACTTAATAACTTTGCAGTATTACCAGGCATGAAGAGAAGAGAGTGGTTGCACTGCTGATGAGCTCTACACGGATGAACCATCTGTAGGGAAATTATGGATAGTTTGCCGGCCAAGCTGATTTATCCTCTGAATCACTGGGCCACCCTACACACAGCCTTCAAACGGTGAACATCAAAAAGTCCTTAATCATGAATGGGACCGTGCGATGACTCACTCCACACACGCCAGGCCCATTGACAACATGGGTGTGGGCTGCTGCATGTTAAGCTGAGTCACTGATGAGAAGTCAAGTGTGTACTTTGGAGCATCTGATGTGACAGCTGCTGAAGGTATCAGATGTATTAAATAGTAAACAATAAGGGGCTTAGAGATGCTCACATAGTTGCTGTGGGAAAAAGGATGCAGGAGCAACTTGCAACTTGCTGACTTCAAATCCTTCAACTGGCTATGACACAGAATAGTGTATGTAGGTATGCATATAGATAGATAGATAGATAGATAGATAGATAGATAGATCGATAGATAGATCGACAGATAGATAGATAGATAGATAGATAGATAGATAGATAGATAGATAGATATAGACTTAAGATGAATAATTTTAAATTAATAAGTTAATTTAAAGATTTGATAAATTCATAATAGTACGAACCAGAAAACTTCAACATACTGTACAGTCTTTATCTCCTTTTGAGTCTTTTGAACCCCAAATGTGTGATGAGCCCTGCAGGGTTTTGCGTGTCAGACAGAGGAAATGTGGTAGTGAATAATCCAGTGTGTGATATTGGCAGAGCAGCGGTTTACCATAATCCCAGGACATTGGCTCTACCCCCAGGTCAGAGTGGTGGGGACAGGTTCTAATCCAAGGTCACTTTATCAACCACGTCTGCCCAAACTCAGTTTGAGCTCATCATTATGTTACATAATAGTGTTCATCTTTGGGTGATGGTGGTTAAAACATGAGAAAAGGACTGCCAAGATTCAGGTTTCATTGGTCATTGGACTTTTCATGCCTTTTTTTTTTTTTTGGAAGAGTTTGTAGACATTACATCACACTGCATCTACAGAGATGGGGGATAGGGCAGCTAAACCCCTTTCATTGCAAAGCTGATGAATAAAAAAAATAGAACAAATCTTCCTAGAGATTTTCTGAGTCAAACCACAAAAGCAAGCTGGAGTAAAAATCAAGAGGTAATTGTGTCTTAGAGACACAACAAACTTGAAAAATAAACAAGGCCAGATTGTCTTATTGTATGTGAGAACTAAAACAATATTCCTTCAGCAAAAAAATCAACATTGCCTTGATTTTCCTTGAGGAATAAGTAGTGAAGGCAGGCTGCAGAGCAGATTCTGTTACAATTTGGGAAAAAAAAAAAAAAAAGTTCCTTCAAGTTTTTTTTTTTTTTTTCTTTTAATGGGTTAAACAGCAACCAACTGAGTTTCCACTTATTACAACCTATGACATTCAACACATAAAATATAAAAAAAGACACGAACAGTCTCTTTCTCTTGCAAACACAGACATGTATTTACTGTGTTTGTATTTCATGCTCACTGTGCATGAATCGGAATTTTCATCCAGAGTATTTTTTCAGTCTCAAAAAGATCAAAAGGAGTGATATGAAAACCTCCCTGCCTTTTATAGTTAACCAACATTACCCTTTCAAACCTAAACAGAAAAAACTTTTCAGCCAACAGACTACTATAAATGAGGACACGCAATTGCATTTCTGTTGGCTTTGATGTGCGTAATACAAGATGCTAACAAGACTGTACTCCACTAACCCCTGCTCCCTCTCAGCTTATTGAAATACCAATTGTTTTGTGGCTTATCCAATCTTCCCAAGCCTCACAAATTGCATATTCATGAACTAACATGTCAGCAACAGCCATGCAATGTAAATGGACAGTGCCTACTGCTGTGATTAGCATTTACTCCATTTAGCAAGAATAGCCCCAGCACAGCAGGTTTGGGAGTTTTCTCACATCCTCTTAGCACTCGTATAGTATATAGGATGCTATTTTAATTTCCTCCAAAGCAATGGCTTGTATTATATGGTTCCTGTTAGTGCAGAATTGTCCTCATGAGGCAGAATTTCACTGGGGTCTATAATCTAAATGGCATAAAGAAGGGAGTCAGGCACAGTTGTTGAGCTTTTATCCAAAAATGTTACCTTCCCTAGGTAGCTGACATCAGACAGGGATAAAATTGCATTCACAATGACTTTCTTTAGATTATCTGTGTTCCAGTTTTGCCATAAAAGACTATATAGCTCCTTCTTTTCAATAGCAAGGCATTTGCAAATTACTTTCCAGCAGCAAAGACTGTACAGCACAGCGTTGTGAGATTCTAAGAAAAGTCTTGATTTGCATCCACTATTACAATACTCACACAAGACAGTGCCGTCTCTTCTTTTAAATTCACCATTTTTTTCTGTCATTGTTATCCATGCCTAGATGATACCAAGTCTTTTGCATATCTTTTCATGCATAACTGAACAGGTGATCTTTATCATTAAAACTCAGCCGGTTTCTGAACCACTCAGAAAACAAACACGACCTCCCCCCCAAAAAAACAACAACCACAACTTAAGCCAAGGGGGTAAACAGAGCTGGAAGTAGGAAGCTGTGAGCGCTCCAAAAGCTCCGAATAAGCTCCTCTGTGGCCTGCAACATGCAAACATGCAATAAACAACCCGTAATGAATTTCATTTTTCCCTCATTTTTCATGAGGATTCGAAGTCTCATAACAGCTCAGTCACTGTTTCCCTTACGCACTTGCCTGATTCCTATATGCGAGAAATTAATTTTACATATGTGAGAATAAATTATAGATGCAAATCCCCCCTTTTAATATTTACAGGAATAGCAAAATAATCAGATCACGTTTATCACAACAAATAATGCAATACTGGCTCCAGAGTCCTTGCAGTTTGTAGGGATTAAATGTGTTCAAGGACAGAGAGTGGACACTCTCCTACACAGGAACACTGTGTGTCCATATAGAGTGCTTTCAGAAAGTATTTATTTTTCAGCATTTTGTGGTGTTACAGCCTGAATTAAGAGCAGAATAGATTTAATGGGGTGTTTTTTTGGTCTCTGATTCACACACAATAAGCCTGCAGTAGGTAACCATGTACCACGGAGGGCCAAGGATACTGTATAAAGCTTTTCACTGATTCATTCCTCTCTCTCTGTTTGAATCGGTGCTCATCAATGAAAACACCTGTTGTAGTGTTTGGCTGGCATGAAAACCTTCACCAGCTTGGCCCTCCGTGGTACAAGGTTGCCCATCTCTCCAATTACCAGAATTATTTTCCACTTTTTTTTTTTTACAAGTGAATTGAAAATGAAATGGTATGAGTCAGTAAGTATTCAAGCCCTGTAGTTACACTTCAAATTGAGTTTTCAAAAACTTCCTTGTCTATTCTGAAAACACATGGGATCAACTGTTGTTGTCATCCTTGAACAAAGATAACAGATTGTCCAAAGAAATGGACATGGGAGCTGCTAACCAGTATTTTTTCTTTTTTTTCATTGCTCAGCTGCAAGCTAGAATGATTCTACTGGTAAATTTATCAAGGTGGTCACAGAGCAGCCAGCTATGTATTTAATGTATGCCACAGTGTCAGTTATTTTATTGTTCACTATTTTGGTTGGAAAGTGGCAGCAAAATTCAGTGGATTCAGTCCTGTTTAAGAGAGAAACGTGCAGATAAAACGTTCACATTTTAAAAGGCTTAAATGACAGATTCTGACAGAGATGATTACGTGAAAATCCTGTGGAATTTCCCCATGGAGAAAATGCATTCAGAATTACATATTTTAACAAAGTCTATCACAGTGGCCAGAAAGATACAACACCTGGAGCTTGGATAAAGGTGCATAAAAGACCCAGAGGGCATGAGGCAAAATATTCTGTCATCTGATACAACTAAAATTCAGTTCTTGGACCAAATTGTGCAATGTCTATAAGAAATGTTCTTGAGATGAGCGTGCTTCAGAGTGCCAAAGACATTGCATTAGGACGACAATGTTACAACAAGACAATGGCCATAAGCATACGCCCAAATAAGCACAAGAGTGACTTCAGAACAAGAACATAACAGTCCTTAACTGTCCCATCCCAAAACTTTGAATTCAAGACCGTTAAAAATATGCGGAACAACTTGAAAATAACTTTTCACAGGCATTCCCCGTCCAACTTGACCAAGCTTGAGCACATCCACATGGAAGAATGGAAGAAATGCCCAAAATCCAAATCCACCAAGCTGGTACTGAACAGAAGCATCCAGGAAAACTCAAAGTTGCTGCTGCCAAAAGTGCCTCCAAGGATTATTGAATCGGGGTTGAATTTTTAAACACAATTTTTTCATTTCCTTTTCAATAAATGTGCGAAACAATTTAAAAACATTCACTTTGTCGTGATGGGGTAGTTTGTGTAGTCTGCTGACAATATATCTCAGTGTACTTGAATACAGGCTGCAACCCCACAAAATATAGAGAAAGTCAGGAAGGCTGAATTTTTTTCTTAAGGCACTGTAGAAGTTATGCAACCTCCAGAGTCCTGGAATGATCCATTCTTTAGAGCTTTCCTGAGGACTGCTGGATAAATGCTATCTCGTAAATCTTTTAGCTCATAGGGGGCTTATGTGGGGGCACACAATGATCTGATGGTACTATTGTAGGCTTCCACACGATCAGTTATAGTGTGCCCAGTGCAGGCAGTCCATATGGGCTAGCTTGAGCATACTGCCTAGAGTAATCCCTGTTGCCGTGACTGGCTCAATAATGCTGTTAGTCCTGCGGAGCCTCGTAGGACCCGGATTAACACTCCAGCACAGTGATTTCCTTGTTGATTTTGTTTATCTGTGCTTTTATTTGCCTCTTTTACTACTTGATTTCCTGTGCACAAGTTCTTACATATACCCTCTTGCCCCAGCCATGGACGGAAACTCCTAAAAAATGCTTGCTGATAGAGTAATAAGTAAAGTACAAGAAGACTAAGTAGAGGAGGGACACACATTTCCATTTCTCTATAAATGCAATGATCTCTTGGCAGAATGGTTGCGGTTCATTTGAATCCCTCTGCATAAATATGCATTGGAAGATGAAAATGGGCAAAAATAACAAAATTGCATTAACTGTGGGTCAGGTCCAGTTGAATGTGAATGACATATAGATGCAAAGCAGTGAACACAGATTTAAAAGTCAGCAGATAGAGCCATACAAAATAAAGAAAGTGCCTATCTAAATTTAAAGAGCGGGGGGACACTTTATTCTTTGGTGGCCTTATAGAAGAAACACATTACTTTTACATGGAGAACTATACTCTAATATTAATCAACACTCCTCATTGCAGGGGGAATCTCATTTCACAGAATCCATCCAATTTTGGGCTCCCCAGGTGAGTCTTGCGGATGCTTATTTGTGGTTTAGAGTTTGACCTTTAAAGTAAATGCTTTATTCGGGGCTGGTAATGAAATGAGCTTCTTCCCACTTACTTTGGAGCCACTGAGGGCCGTGCTGGCCGTGAGACCTCTTGCCCCTAGCTGTGGCCGAAGAAATACCACCTATAAAGTAAAGTTCATAGGCAAAATGAAGGGATAAATACATTTCTCTGAGCAGACAACTGAATCCAAATTGTGGAGATGAAACCTCGTATTCGTTTTAAACTGAAAGGTCATTCTAATCCTCAGCCATAGCTGGCTATCACAGTTAACCACAACAAACCAAATAACAGGGCTTAACAAATGTAGAGTGCATGAGCAAATAAGCTTTCCCAGCTAAAATGCACAGATTATTTTCAGAGAAACCCTTTACAGACCCTCTTTGTTAAAGTGAGCCGCTCAGTTCATAAAAACATAAGAGGGCCAAACACTTCACATTTGGACAAATAGTCGTACAATTCTAGGTTGCACAAGACAACTCTGCTAATAAACACTTCATTGGGTTCTTCATCAATAATACAAAAAAAAAAAAAAAAACATCCAGTGTTGTGTTCATTTATGTTGCACCCTCTCTCCACATAACAAATGAGCCCAGAGCTTTAACAAATTAATCTAGTCTGTAGATGACAGTGAGTTGGTACATAATGAATCATGCTGCTACCCACACAGCAGACTTGCACAAATGCAGACACAAAAATTTAGAAACACACACTCACATGTGCATACACACACGCACACATGCACGCGCACACATACACACATTAAAAGAGCAGTGAGGTGTCCTTGGGGAGAGGGCCAACATGCCTAGAAATGGCTCTCATTCAATGGATGACTCACACCTCATGAAACACATGGGGACATGCATTATGTTTTTTTCTCTCAAAAAGTGAATGGATCATGTTATTTTTCCCTTGAAGAACAGAACTGGTCACTGTTGTGCAAATGCCTGCAGCACTGTGCTGTAGCTGAGGGGAGCAGTTATACCTGTGCTGGAGTGCAGCAGCCAGTGTTTTGTTGAGGCTAAAGATAAATAAAGCTGTATTAGATTAAAGCTAAATAAGATTAATAATTTTGGATGCATGCATTTGGACAGTTGGATGTTGATAATAAAGGGATATAAAGAAGAATTTCAACAATGTTTAAGCTAACTATATGTTGCTTCTGTGCAGACTACAGTATGTAACCCAAAGCCTGATGCCTGAAGTGTCTCAGCCCTAGTCCAGACACTGAATATCTAAACACAATTATGAGTATCATTTGAATCTCAGTAAACTTTTTACTGACATATTATAGCCACTTAATAGGAGGTTGAGTATTAATATTCGTTTATCCTAATATAATGTGAGGTTATAGTTTGAGGATAATTTTTTGTGAGCATGTGTGTGTGTGTGCAGGTTAATGCATGCACACTCATGTGTTTGTGTTCATCGATATATCGGTGACAGTACATCTTCCCGATCCCCCTTTCTGAGCTCACTCAGGGCCTTGTAGGCCTTTGAGTAATGGGCCCGGTGACAAAGGCTGTCAGGCCGTGACTTGTCAGAGTTTGTCGGCAGCATCACTGACTGGAAGAAGAGCGAGGTGATGATTCATCCCAGAGCCGCAGCTATTTAAAGAACTGATGACCCATGGCTTGTCCAGAGCAGGTAAATGAGTGTGTCTGTGTGTTGGCGAAAGTGTGTGTGTGTGTGTGTGTGTGTGTGTATGTGTGTGTGTCAGTTGTGGCCTTCGGACAAAATTACCCACCAGTCATCTTAATCTGTTAAATTGAGAATATTCATCCTGTTAGTATCCATAAAGCTTCCACAGAAGTAATAATCTTGAATTAGTGGGCAGGGCACAAACCCATATAAATGTAAGAGACAAATTGGTATCACATTACACTTACACTGCATGACTATAAGATATACAAGAGCTGTTCTGTTTTGAATGCATTTAATCCACTCCATGTAAATCCCATATGGTGAGCGCAGCCAGGCTCATATCATATGCATTGTGTTGTGTGTTGAGCGCCACACAAACAGGTTTGAGTGTCAGGAGGTAGAAGGGGGATATTCCAGAAGTCTGTATGTGTGTGTATATGTGTAAACATGTGCACACACACACACACGCACACACACATCTGTTTCTCAGTGCCTGGAGAGGTTTGACAGAGATCCCAGAGCTACAGCGCAGTGCACAGCCTAATCTTCACCATAAGGTTCTCCTGTAAACAAAGCAAGACAGATTGCCTCACATACAGTGCACACAGGCCTGTAAACACACAGACACACTGACATAAATGCAACCCTGCAACATTTCATGAATCACACTGCCTCCATGACAGTGATAGCAATAATCATGATAGAAACAATCATACATGTAGCTGCAAAATAAAACATGACAAATTGCTTCATTCAAACTCATCACTAGAATATATAAACAGGCCTCTTTCTTCATTATTTTATATATGCCAGAGTTTTCACATTCTTTCTCCAGGTGCAGCTAAATTCACCATCTTTTCTTGTTTCCAGTTGTCACTTCGTCTCATGTTCCTTCAGAGCTGAACCATTGTTCTTTTTTGTCACCAAAGGCTCTGATGCAATATTATTCTCAAGGCTCAGGGAAGGGAAAGGGGTGGTGATGACAGCTTTCATCTGTAAACCACTGGAAGGCTTAGGACTTCTTGCGTACACGAGCTGAAGACATCAATACCTCCTGCTCTGGTTTGTGGTGAGAAACATCAAATATACACGCAAAAAAAGAAGCAACATAGAGATTACTCTGTATGACTGACACTGGCCCGTCTCATTTACTCTTTGATCAATAGCAAACACCTTCACTTCAGTCTCTGGCAAGCTCCATAGCAGAGTATGAGGGGGGAAAAAACAGACACCAGGATTAAATCTGCAATCAAAACAAAATTTTAGGAACACAGGATAAATACGCAATTACCAATTCATTATTTACAATTTAAAAAAATGTATTTGGTACAAACTATAATAGACAGTTTTTTTTCTCAATGGGGAATGCATGTTTGCTGCTTTAGGAACTTCAATTAATATGTTGTTGTTGTTCTTTCTTTATTCTAGATTTCATCATCGGATCCTTTGAAAAAGTATGCCTATATATTGAACAAAACTGGGGTAATTGAAATCTCCATCTGACGATTTTAATAGTAGCCAGAAATTTTTAGAAAATCAGTGAGAGTCATTTTGGAATTAAGGTAAAAAAAACAAAAAAAAAAAACATTCCCTTGGACTAGGTTGTAGTGCTGTCAGGATAACCCAAAAAAAACAAAAAAACAGATTCTTGACAACACTGCGCTGCAGCAAATTCAGTAGAGTCAAACAGCTGAAAACATGGCAACAGCATCAAACAGTCTGCCACATCTTCAACTGAACCAGTCTACCTAAACTGGTTGACAAAACTGGTGCCGGGATTGAAATATAGACTTAGATGTGGAATATATAAAAATCCCTGTGCAAAAGGTATTAAATTCTGTGCAAGTGAAGTATTCTAAGACATTACTTAATTTCTCTCACTTCTCATCGTATCATAGTACCACTGCAAGAAAGTAATGAGATCAACATTGACCTCACTACTTAATCATAGTTCAAAATTGGCAAGATCAAAGTTGTGTAAGAACATTTTTATAAACTAGGCTTGTGCTCTCGGTGAATGAGAGCAGAGTATGTCCCTGAAATTACTTGAATCCTCAGTGACAGCCTGTGTCTCTGTCCCCGCACAGCAAATGTGAATAGAAACCATTGGAGTTATTATGATCACAAATTGAACATTTGGCCTGATGGTGGCGCTAGAGTGCAAGTTATAGGGGGTCACCAAAATCGATAGGGTCCTCCCTGTGCATGGCCAATTTTCTGCAAAGATTGAAATGAAAGGTATTTGAGTCACCACATTCACAGCCAGGATCGGCGGTGGCAGTCAGTGTGAATCCAGAATATCCGCGACCTGTCGTTTCAGGGATATAATGAGACACCTTCCCCTGACTTGCTCCCTCTCGGTGTCCGCAGTTGTTCCCGTTTTAATCCGACTACCTGCCTCTATCTCATAAGACTGCCTGCTACACAACATCAACATCAATAATTACACCGCAAACACATCCCACCTTAATTCCATTAGCACATTTTGAGATCAAGCAGACAAAGCTGATGACACAAGAGAGCAGGATCACTGGCTCAGTCACAATCTGGGATTCAACACAAACACTTTCTCTCTGTTATCTTCCCTCCTTCCCTCTGCCTCCGGTCTTTATCCATTCCCAAAGCCTGTCTTTATCCTCCACTGCATTCTACCGCCACAGTTTCATTTTATAACCACCTCCTTTATCTTTGTCTTTCTTTCCCCCTACTGCCTCCCATGTTTTCCACATAACTCACCTCTAATTTAAACATATCTGGAATATATAGAAAAATGTCAGTGTATTCTTTCTGGGCCAATTATTTGAGTTTGAGGGTGGATGACAGTGTGTCTTCCTATTAGAGGGTCTGACCAGGCCCCTGCGTAGTTAGTCATGCTATATTGATTAGAGGTATAGCACACTGGTGGAGAAGAGAACAGTGTGTGGGAAAACATGAGAAGGCCAGCAAGTCAATAAAAACACATCAAGCCTTCACTCGATGGCTGTTTACTGTGCAATGGAGCTGCAGGGTATTAGGCAGTAGGCGCTCGCTAGATGGGGTCACTGGAGATTCCCTGATTGTTTGACAAACTTCAGGCTAAGTGAGAAGAGCTAATAACGGCCCACACTGTGCTGCACAAGTTTATAGGAGAATTGGTGGAGGAATGAAAATGCTGAGTTCATCTTCGGCTGAGCAACCGTTTAATCGGTCAAACAATAAACCAAATCAGACACAGCTTACAGGAATCAGATGATCGCATGGAGATGAACAAATAGCTAATGAAGGAAAAATGTTAAAGAAAGCGCATTACCGCAATTACAGTATGCATTACTGTATTTAATGAGGAAAAAATGCATGTCTGATTGATAGTTGGCAATCCAGATTCACAGCATAAATAACAAGTGAGGATGGAAGTCTGGGTGGTCAATAATGGATGTTGTTTTGTCTCACTATACCAGTCTTATCAACCAGACTTTCCTCCGTGACAGCTCTCATGTTCAACTACACCACGGTGCTGCTAAATTGGTTCAGTCCAGCAACAGGAGTACGATGCAGGCAGATTGAGCTTGGCAGTCATTCAAAAGGCTGGGCTTCCCTCTGTCTCCTGTTCGAGCCTTGCCCTGCTGACCCTCATTATAGCAGCGCCCACTACTACCACGGTGCATAATTGAACCTGGTCCTGCTAATTTGTGCCGCAGGAGTGAAAACCCATATATAACCCTTCCCCTGTTCTTGGTTCTCTAAAAATTCAGTCTGGCTAAGAGGCACAACTTGATCCTCAGGCCAGAGATAAAGGATGAGAGAAAGAGAAAGAGAGAGAGAGAGAGAATCATCTGTAAATTTTGTGAAATCATTAAAATGTATTTTATTTCTATGTAGAGAGAGGCCCATCAGTTGATTTCTCCTGTGTCAAACCAGAGGTTTCACTGGGGATTAAAAGCCACTTTTACATGTAAGAGTGGAGCGATCCAATCAGGACACACCTCATTTTTATTCGTCCTGATTGACTCTTCAGCTGCACCTGTTATCCTCCACTAGCCTAAACAAACAGTACTGAGTGACAGTAACTATTAGCTTGTTAGCACAGCACGCCGATTTTGTGATGTTCCTGGATATAAATCCACTATTTTTCCAAGAATTATTTTACCAATTTAACATCATAACAAAAGAGCTGAAGGCTAGCAAAGCACTTCAGTCTAATATGGAGCTTTTAGCAAGTGAGCTTTACAGCAGTGCTATGAAAACATTTGCTAACACATTGTTGCAGTGCTAGTAAGAGCCATAGCTATTTCAGTTCCAACAAAAGGGTATTTTCGCTACAATGGGTTGGTCTTACCAGGATCGCGACAGTATTATTACTGTCAAACATACTTGCCAACTCTCCCGATTCACGCGGGAGACACCTGATTTTTAACCTTATCTCCCGCAATGCTCCAATGTGTTTGAATCGCACAGTCCTGGGCATCATGTGATGCCACCATTACAATGACCAAGATGACTGTGCAGGGAACACATGTACTGTGGAAAATCATTGTTCCCAGTTAACCACAAACAGTTGTTATGAAAGAGATACTTTGATATGTGACTGCAGCGATGTGAAAAGGCTCAGTGTTACAGCAATATGCAGCTTGTGGTTTTCAAACATGGCTGGTAAACAAAAAGCTGAGGTGGAGCCCGGTAGAATACAACCCAGAGATGCTGTAGAAACACGATGACCTGACTGGATAATAACACAAGTACCGGTGCAGTCGCATTTCTCAGCGCAAGGCGAGGCCTCGCAGGTCTCCGGAAAACTATTCAAACTGAAATTATGTTTTAGCGGTGCACCCTCAGGAGCATTGCAATGAAATTCTGCACACATCCAGCACTCACCTGAGGCGAGAGACTGTAATGAATTTTTATTGTTCTGCACAGGCAATGAGCGCTGAATTGAGAGAGGACCCTCAGCAGTTAAAAGCCTAATGGATAATTTCCTATTGTGTCATGGAGGAAAGGTGAGAGAGGGGGGAGTTCAGCTTAAATGATCATAGTGATTGCAATGGGCAAATCATGACCATCAACCCACAGATGTACTACTGTATTTATGGGGTGTTCCTGTGGGCTAAATAACTTTGTAAACATAAAAATATAAAAATGTGCTCAGATGCAGAAAGAAAACAATATAGTATGCCCCTCTGCATGGCTTTGCACTGCCTGTGTTTGCCTCATTCGATCAGTGATGGAGTTTTAACAGCATCAGGACTTCCTCTGTGAGTCTGTTCAGGCTAAGGAAAAGAAATCTCCAATCTTGGCTCAGGTTCAAGGCTGAGATTCTTTACTTACACCTTCCCCTGTTGAATAATCCCATCTCGGCCAGGAACCTTTGATCCACAGACAGAAAGGCAATCTAAAATTCAGATGTGGGAATGTGTTTGATCCGGACATGGTGGCTTCTTGATTGTACCTGACGCAAAGATCTATCTGATCACACAGAGGCAAAGGCTGGAACAAAGGAGCATCAACTCATGACATTGTATAATAATTGTCGCTTTACAAGACATTGTACAAGTTATGGGCTTCCCAAGAGTGTGACGGAGAACGGAAAGCTTGATCTAAAATACAATTAACATTTTAATGGCATGCCGTAAGAGTTTGCAGGGGTTGTGAACTACTCTATCAGCTCTACAAAGCGAACGGACCGGGCTTAAGGTCATTCCTCCCATCATGCTCTCCCCCTTTTTCTCTCAGTCTCTCCCACTTTCTCTCTTTCTCTCTTTCTCCCTCTTGCATGAGCTTCAAATAGCATAATTTAGCAAGAGTTCAAGTTTGAGGTTACTTTCTACAAACCAAAGAGCGTTTTTTTAAGCATGAGAGATATTTCTTGACCAACTGAATAACAAAGTCCCTATTTCTTTAAAAATGCACAGCCAGTTCAAATTACTTTCAAACTGACATCTGAATGAAGAAAATGTTTTAGAAATCCATGAATTCCTCTTGAAAATTCCTCAAAAAAAGGAGAAAAGGAGAGGTAAGATAGGTGGTATTGTGTAAATCAGTTGCACACAGACTAAAGCTGTAGGATGGGTATTTAAAAGCACACTGTTAACATTTTGAGATCGACTCGTAACTAACATAGCACCCTACCTTCGCAAATATTTGCCAGAGAAATCACTTATTAAATGCCTTCTGCTGTGTTACCGCATTCATTATCGGTGGCTTACTACTATAGATGAAAGCCCAAAGCTGAGAAACACATTGTTCTCAACAAGAAATAATCTACATTACGCACTCAAAATTCCAGATAAACACTGCAGTAATCAGATTCACTTACGTGCATCATAATAACTGGAAATCCACTCCCTGGCTTTGACAGGAACGATGAGCATCAACTTTCATCTGAACCCGCAACAACTGAGCACTTTAATGCAGAGTAAATCACATGCAGCTTAATCCCGACAATTTTAGAAACAACTATTCTCCACTTGATTTTAACCTCCTGATGCAAATTCTCTGAATCTGTAGTCTATGGGCTACAAAGCAAATTATACAACTAATACGGTAAAGAGAAAAACACAGGGATTAGACAAAGTAAAACAGCAGCCTATGGTAAGAACATTAACTCACCATTCATCGGTGCTGTAGGACACAATTCCCAATTTTGGTTGAATAAGTTGATAAAATTTTCTATTGCCATTGTCTCAGATTATTTTAGGTATATTATTTGCACCTAGCCAGCAAGTTAACATTCACATTCCACTCCCCTCTCTCTCCTCGGGTACAGTAGGTTGCCAGGCTCCCAAGGCCGGTCCTGCCTGCACATACATTGGAATGCAATATTTCTTACCACTGAGTCTTGCTGCCGGTCGGGTCTGACAGTAAGATAAACAGCACAGTCAGTTAGAAGACATGCAGGCTAACAACGGCAAACTGAGCCAATATAACACCATGGCACGGTGAGTCAATGCAGTCTGGACTTGTAGCATTATCACACTATATCAGAAAGTGCTAAAATGTGCTATAACAGAAAATTGTGTCCTTATGTTGGAGTGATCTTACTTCTTCTATGGTAAATTTGCAATAACTCCCAACAATATGAGACATGCCATGTTCAACCTTTACTTATGTTATTTTTACAAGGTCATTGCTCACTGCCCTTCAAAACACTGGATGCTTACAAGCCATTTAACTGAGTTTATTGTGCTTGTAACCCGGCTACCTCGCTACATTATGGAGAAAAGATGTTAAACTGATTTTTGCCTCATCTTCTTCACCGAGCCCTGTGGCCTGTGCATTTAACTGTGACACTGTGTTAGAGACAGGGGGAGTTACAATTTACAAGGAAATAATGGGTTACTCTCTGTGAATCTCAGGTTTAGGGTTTTTCAGAGAAGAGTTTTATTATGATGAACTCAGCTGGACTGAGCACCACTGGTCCAGTATATGATGGGTAGGAAAAAGTAGGGTAAACATTCAAGGCCAAACATCAGATTTGACTTATGTTTCCTTCTCTGCTGTCAGTACACTGTAAAATGGTCAAAACTGATCATTTTGTGATGCCAGTCGGTATCAAGATGAGACTGGTAGACTCAAGCAACCATAAAGCTGTATGCACCTTGCAAGTATCAGTGTGTTTGACTGACTGTAGCTGAAGACAGAGCAATCAGCAACTGTAATTCATCCCAACTTTAGGATCTTCTAAAAAAAAAGTTGCAAAATGAGCATCAAACCTAGAAACTCCATGAATATGCAGCAAAGTCAAGGAGGATAATTGCAGTTGCAATTGCAATTGAAGTCTTGGGTCCGCCTGACCATGTGAGTCCACTGAAGACAAATTGTTATAGGATACTGAAAACACGGTGTGTATCAGGGTAGAACGTCTCATTAGTCGGTAACCAAATAGCATCTAAGCACAAAACCTAAATAGGTCAGTTGTCAGCGATGCTGTGTATTGTGGGATCTGAACTAGAGTCACATCGGGACAGACAGTAGTATCTCCAGCAGCAGATTTTGTTTGTCAATGTCAGAGTTAAACATGTTTACCACCAGATTTGCTCACACAGGGTCCATCAGCAGATATCTCCTTTTCATCTTCTCCCAGATTTGCCCATGAATCACAGCATCAATTAAGCATTATGTGCTGGTAATGCTGCATATGTACTGCACCTATACTGTGAAAACATAGTCAGACGGGCACATATGTTCCAACACACAGACACAGACAGACTGGATTTGAAATCAGTGCATAAGCCTGCATACTAAATCACCAGTTTAGTCCTGCAAGGTTTCAAGTGAAGAGGTCCAAGGAGATCCAAAGCATCATGTTTTATGTCAACATCAGATCAATGGAAGGCTGCCACTAAGGTCAAAACGGCCAACTCTCTCTGACACCAGTCTTTCCTCCAAAGTGGCTTAAGTAGTTTGTCTCATCCTGTCCAGTCAAACAGTTGCCACAGCCAGCTAGCTTTGACAATCAAAGACTTCTGAATTGATTAGATTGCCAATTCTGTTTTGAAGTGCTAATGATCTGCAGAACAAAGACTTTTCACTATGTTTCAGCGCAGAAGTGGTGTTGTGATTTCAAAGCAAGTGGCACAAATTGGCTGTCACACTCCAGACTTTCAACCAGATAGGATTGTCTGTCTTCACGCAACAAGTATGTAATAGGCTTAACAGATCACTGCTGAAAGATCCTTGGTCCAGAACCTAGAGCCAGTCTTGAAGGCAATTACAACAACAGTCCATTCACACTGCATGGCAAAGGGAGTGGACAGAGAAGAGACAGGAGGAGGCAGAGATGGTAAAGGCCTTCATAATTGTCACCCACTTCCTGTGACACTTTGTTGTTGTCAGTTTTGGGTGACTGTGGAGAGTGGAGGTTGTTCATTTCAATACCCAAACAAGGAGTTGAAGGGCAACGAACATGGCTAACACACCAACATAATGTCATTCTGCCTCTGACAGGTGATGAGCTTCCCTCAGGCACCTTTACTCAGAAATCACACTCCCTCAGGCACCAATAGGCAGACCTGTCAAGATCCATCTCTTCTTTGCTGCCCGTCGAAGCCACTTTTCCAAACCACCAGGAGGGCTGTCAGTAACATTTTCTACCTCTGCATCTTTTACTAGCAGAGAAATTACTATTTTTTACTTTAATATAGATTTACAGAACAGTGTACACATGGGAGAGTTACTGGGAGATGGGAGAGAAAGGGTTTGGCATTTCACATGAGTCATGCGTCAAATTCAGACAAGAACACAATATGTACCTTAATCCATAGGTCCATAGATCCATAGATCTACATCCTATACTAGGCAGCTTGCTGATTTCCACTTTACCAATGCCAGATGGACACTTAGGGCCACAGCAGGTGCCACTTTAGACCAATCAGCCTATGTGTCTCCACCACCAGCCGTAATGATGCGCAATCACACTCAAAACGATGGTTAACTTAGTGTCACCACACTGTGTATACACACAGGAGGAAAAGTGGTGTCTCTTTATGGTGGGAATGACTGATTTTAATTTACACATGCACAGTGAAACAGGTAGTTCAAAGGGAAGACACAAACAACCAAGAAGAGCGCTGCCTGCCAGCATGCATCTTGGGAACATTTATGGCCTGGTTTACAGTAACTACCTCATAATGACACAGAGAGAGAGAGAGAGGAGGGGAGAAAGCGAGAGGAGGAGAGCAGAAGATGAGTGCCAGAAAACATTTTTCCTTGCATAACAGTGCCACTTTTTGTTTGTGTTTGACTTCCCGTAGTCTGTGCTTAACTGCATTTGTTCTGTATGGAAACAAACAGTGTGAAACATCAAGGAGAGGCAGCGATTTCCTCAGGGTAATGTGTGTAGATGTCATTCTGTAACTGTCATTTTGGAGGCGAATACTTCTAAAACATTAAAATTTGTTATTTCTATGCCCTTGCACAGTTTGGTTAGTGAAGTCCCCGTGAATAGTATGACCCTATGAGGATGCAAAAGAAAAAAAAGAAAGAAAAAAAAGAAAAAGGCACAAAATAAGTCTAACTGATGGAGTCCCGAGGCGCTCAAACATGTCAGGCTGCCATGTGTCAGACAAAAATGTTAAAGATGTTAAAGTATCTGATGACGGGGAGCCAAAGGGATTTGCAGATTAGGCCAAAGGTTCACTAATGAAAAGACATAATGGGAGGAGAGGAGAGATACAGAGAAAGATATGAATAGAATGTGACAGAATGAAAGACAGAAAAACAGAAAAAGGTGAAAGGGTGAGTCTGAGCGACTAAGGGTCTGTGTGTGTGTGCGTGTGTGTGTTTGTGAGAGGAGGTGGTGGCATGGAGCACTGACACCCAGTTACCAATGCAGACGTAGCCACAGGCTCCAAACAAAAACACGCCTCACTGTGTTGTTGCTCTGTTTCCCTCCTGCAAACACAAGGCTGGTCACTCCTCCAGCCACAGAGCGTGGCTGGATGAAAAGGGACCAGCAGACAAGATGACAGCCTGTCCGGTCCCAAGAGATGCCCATGGGCTCTTCCAAATCTGCCTTTCCCCTTGATCATCCCTCTCCCCACAGCCCCTAATCCTGCCTTCATGCTCCGTGTCTCACTCTCCCTGTTTGTCTGCCTGTCTCTCTTTGCTCTCTCACACTCTCTGTATACTTTTATTCAGTAGACACCCACATCATTCAAGTGTTTGGGGGATTGCTGTCTGCCCTTCTGCCTGCCAGTAAGACAGACCTGTGTTCACTGGTGGGTGGTGAAGCTTGGCAGGTAGGCAGAGGGAAAGACGGATGTCTCAAACGCTGCCCCTTAAACTATCTGATCGCCATCACTGACAAAGACAGAACAGTTCTGGTGATCACTATAGACTTCTTCCTGTGTACTAACCATGATTTCATCTAACCTGAACTAATTCTGAAGGACAAGGACCAGTAGGCATGAAAAAGATGTTATTTAGTGGCTTAGATATAACGGAGGAATAATACTCAAGAGGGCAGAGCATCAGGCTTATTACATCTCTGTCATATCTATAATTACAGTTAAATGCCTCCTCAAGGGTTGGATGGCTTTTATACATTTACAAAGCGCTTACAAGCATGTGTACCATCTAATAAGTTTCATCCAAAGAGGTATACGCACATAATAAAAAACAGGAACAAGATAAGAATGCAAACAAGAATGATAACCATTAAAGAAACCAATACAGCGCAGCTAACTGTGCTTTATGGGAATTATGAGCATGATTGGAACATGCCTTTGACCAAAGTATGTGGATGAAAGCACTCATTATATGAGGCTGGTTGATTCAGATCATATGGCATTCAACCTGGTATTTATGTATTTGTATTTTTTGCAGGATATTTGTTGGGTCTCGTGGCATTTTAATTTAGTCACCTGATTATAATATGCTGTTATATTTAAATATGTTTTAAATCTGCTAGGTTTCATATCTGTATTGGATTACCAGTAGCATTAGTCATGCTGAAATGAGCTTATTTGCAGGGGGGACTGGTTTCACATTGCTGTACATCTCTAAATGTATCTGTAAAGTGCATGTCTCTTCACCAGCTGTCGAATTTGGGACTATTGGGACTAACTATTGAACTGATATTCATGAGCAAAGTTTGGCATTCAATCTAAAAGAGCATTACTGTATGTCTTCTCGAATGGATAAATGTCTGTTCACCTCCTAACATTTAAGGAGGGCAAGCCCACCTGACCTGCACAGTCCATTACCAGTTTAGAGGGGAGGGGAATGGAAATGTCAAGTCCAGAAGGCAGTGAGCCATGAAAACACGAGAGAAATAAAACCCGTGCTGATGTCCGGAAAACCAATGAAAACAGCCTATGACTTAAGCAGAGCTTTGACGGTTCACTGCAAATGAGGGCAGCGCTCAGAAATTGGTCTAAATTGAGGGTAGATTGATAGCCTCTCTTGTTGCGCTGAAAATCAATGCTGGAAGATATGAGAGATAGTGTGTACTATCCGGGATAAATAGACACGGCCATATCTATCTGTTTGCGGACTTATTAATCAGGCCTTAAAGTACATCAAGTCAGAAAATGAATTCCAACCCAGCCTATATGAGATTAGTTAAATAGACAGGTCCACAAATCATGCGGGTGCGGCATTAAGCATTCACCACGTTCTTCAGGTTGTACAAACCAAGAAGGCCTCGTTTCAACACACAGACCACCCCAAATAAACACGCATAGCTTGAAAAGTTTCTATTCCAGTTTGTCTGCTCCCCTAAAAATAATTTAGCACACACTAATCCGGAGCTCTCCTTTTCAATTAGCAGGAAGGTCAGGATTGTCAGAGAGAAGCAAATGAAACACAGGCTTGGATTTTAATGAGGAGTCAGACTTTATAACCCTTTGTCTGATGAAACTTTCCTAATGTGATCAAATGAGCTGCACGAGTTCCAAAAAAAACCC
>OMKZ01019023.1:30002-44282 GCA_900302535.1 Neoniphon sammara
GATGATGATTCATTATCATGTACGTATTCTCCAGTGATGGCTGGGATGTTTATATCTGTATCAAGAAGTCTGGCTGAGACTATTTCAGTCGAATATCACTGCGGTCTTATTCTTAGACCGCTGTGCTCATCCAAGAATAAAGAAATTTAGACATCCTGGTTGCAATATTAAGTGCGATATTAATTCAGATGTTCTGATGCACACAGCTCTCACACTTGTTTATCACCAGTGAGGTGGGAGTGTTCAGTCAGAAGCTTATGAAGCAGATTAAAGGAAAAGTTCACTGTCTTGCTCAAGGACATTGAAGGGCATTGCTAGGATTGAATCTATAACCTTCTGATCATAGACCCATTTCCTGATACTGTTATACATCATCCATCTGTATGTTTAATGCAATGCAGGAGTTATTTTATGACGAAGTTTTGTCATTTAATTTTTGATGTGCTCAATTTCCCACAACCTGCCTTGTCTACTTCAGTAAGTGATTTCCTTCATGCATTTCAGCTGCTGAAGTTACCTCTTCGTGTAAAGAATATTAAGAGCAGCAAGAGTTTTTCCTATCAAGAAAGACGTCGTCGTTGACGTTGAACGTCGGTGAAAAATGATTTATTATCATATACATATCCTCTCTAGGAAAACATCCACCCTCTTGGATTCTGAGGGACTCACACCAAAACCTGATTTTTGCAGCAGTTGCTTCAGATAGTTGAAAATATTTCTATCAAGCAGTTATCCACAGGGATAAGAAAGACACCATCAAACCCAAAGTGACCCAGAAATGCAAGGTACATCTCTGTTATTTTAGCAGCGTTAAAGAGTTTTAAAGTAGATTTTTCCCTGGTGTTCATGTCTGGCTGGTGTAGGTACAGAGTGTGCAATGGCAATACCACATTAAAAAGGAGTTTAAAGTATCACAACTAAATCAAAATTAAAGACATGTAGACAGGTGAATCATAAAACCAAATGTGGTATTGGCTTTTAAAGAAGTCTGACAATCACCAAGGGGGGCTACACTCATCATGCTTCTATAATCCTGAACTAAGCCTTAGAGGCTCTTGGCCAGCTACCAGTTCAGGGTTGTGTGTACTAAAAAATACTGAGGGAATATATTATGAAACTATCAAGTATGGGCAAGTCTGCAGGTTTTGATATAAGAAATAATCAATTTAATTAGCAAACTATTGTTATCTGCAGAACTGACCTTGTTTTTCAAGCCAGTGAAGGCCAGTAAAATAACTCTGCATTAAATTGCATAACTGCTCAAGAAACAGGAAGTTTAATATCAGCTGGCAAATTAGTTTATCAGGAGGATGAGGCGCTGCTATTTACGTGGACAATGTGTGTCTTGGGAGGTCATTAGACCAGGCTGAGTAATTCAGTAAACAGGCTCCTGGCAAAGTCAGCGCACTTCTTTCTAGCAGCCCCGACAAAGCCAGCAGGAAGCCGAACCCCTGATCAGTCAGCCTCTCAGGCAAGTCTGTCCACCTGCCTTTGAATTGTGTTGGGATAAGCAGCAACACTGTGACACAAGTTTGCGGGGGCACTGGAATCAAGAAAAACAGGCGGAGTGCACGGGGAAATTCAGTTCGGCTTTAGCTAGAAGCGTGTGATAAGTTTATGAAAATTAAAGTTTTATGTAAATCGCAGTCTGCCTGGCCCTATGCCACGGCACAGAGGTTGCACTATATTGCATTCAAATTAGCTGCTTTGGAAAACTCAGCAACTCTGCAACTATGCCTAACAAGCCCAAAAACTAGATTCCATGAAATCCAGAGGGTGTACTGCATGTTTTATAAGGGTTTTCATTTCATCAGTTCACACTCTACAGCTCACTTATTGCTGTAACAATGATTAATGGTCCATCTCTCCCTGAAAATGTGATTTTGTTATAGGTCATTTTCAAAAACCACAAAACCAAAGCGTAGTGCCTATTGGAACAACTTTGTTGAAATCAGAGAAGGTTTTTTGAGTATTGAGTAGTGTACAAAACTCTAAAGATTCAGCACAATTACAAGAGTCTACAGGACACAACAATCCCAATTCTTGTGTCAAATTCTTTATTTAAACGAGTAGATTCCATTGGATATAACAGAAGGCCTACGAAGTCTGTAAGTGTAACACTACTACATCCACTGCAGGTGACTCTCAGGCAGTTTCAGTCACAGAGTGCAGTGCCATCTTGTGGAAAAAGAGAACAACTTCAGCAACAGAAACCAATGGGCTCCCTCTATTGCACTGATAGTAACTAAAATACTGTATATAGCTTTGTTATTCTTCAATTTTCTCACTTTATTCTCAAATAAATGTTAAACGGACTGCTGATTTCCTCTATGAAGAGACAGTGGTTGTGCTAACAAAGCCGAGGTATTAGGTAGACCACAGTTGTTTGTCAGGTGTCTCCTTTTGCAGTTACTCATTCAACAGATGCCTACGTGGCCAATTTTCACACATCTAGGTACAATTCAGATAACTAGATAGACTAGATATCGCTAAAAACACAAAATGATCAATCAGTCATCAAAGGCACTGAAAGGGCTGTTTCTTCAAGTGTGTCATTGTCAAGGTCAAGTAATAACATGAGGTCAGAGAGAAACTTCACTCAACTTCGCTCAAATAAGGAAAAAAACTATGTTTACCATCTCCACAGTACTCTTTTCATCTTCCACTGACAGGTCAAATCCTGATGAGCTAATATCAGGTTACAGCTTTATCTTTATTCAAACAAAAAGGCACAGTTGGAGCCATACAATAAAAGAGTTCAAAATTCATCTCTTGGACTTCTCAGTGCTGCCAATGTGGGACACCTGCTGGCCAGATGCTACCTTGAGATGGTGGAGCTGGCTTGTGATTGGCTAGAGGAAGTGGTGACAGCACTGAGTTGAGAAAAGCCACTATGACTAGACTCCAGACTGGTCATGGAACCCCTGGAAATATAGAGACAGAAAGAGAAATAAGTAGAAAGATTAAATAAACATTAAAATAAATGTTCATTCCCAGAATTACCCTATGAATTACTGTGAAAACCATTTAATTTATGTAAATACATCAATGTCACCTAAATTTTGCAAGTCTAAAAGACGTGTGGAAAACTTTGATTCAAAACAAAAGAAAACAGCTTACATAGCTTTCATTAGATATTTACACACACAATTTTTGATAAACAATCACTAGTAATGTGGATATGATGAACAAGTAGGAAGAGACAAATAAAGCTAAAATGGTCTAACAAGTTCAGGAAAATTGCAGCGCTTTACTGTAATGCAGCCTTTAAAACCAGGAAAAGACGACATTTATGATATATCACAATATTATGATATCCAAAAACCCAGATGCTATGTAATTTCATATCAGGATATAAATATACTATCAATACATCTCCCAGGCCTAGCTTGAGATCCGAGAAAAAGCTCAATGTAGTGGATAAACTGACCTGAAGTCATGGGATCCCAGCACTTCGGTGTAGTACATGACCTTACACTTGTGGGAGGAGACCTGCAGAGACGCCAACACATCGTCCACCCGAGGCAGGCTAGAGGCCGAGCAGGCTGGGGAGCTGTGGAAGCGCCACTGGAGGATGTAGAAGCCGGGCCAGCGTGTAACATGGGAGCCCTGACAAACCGAGGAGAGCAGCGGGGTCATCATGATGCACTAACAGCAGGGATGGTGCACGCACAGGGACAAACACTCTGAAACGCAAGCTAAATTGAAAATGCTACAAAAAAAGCCCGAAACCTAAGCTTAAACAGATGTTAGAATGCTTTTGATCAGTCCCCCCCCCCACTTCTCCAGCCCCTGACCTGGACACTCTCTCCCTCCCTGCAGGTGAGGGCCGTCTCCACCATGCTGTAGTCCTGGCCCAGCACCCAGTTCCTATCGATCAGCTGGACATTAATGGCTCCTGGGGATGTGATACCATGGGCCCCAAGAGCGTCTTTCTTCGGGGGTTGGGGTGCCCTCTTGGAGTGGTAGATGTTAAAGATCACATCGCCTTTACACACATCAAAGTCCCAGGTGATGACGGAGGAGGCCTCTGTGATCTCGATCAACAGCTGGAGGAGGAGGCAAGCAGATTGGAAACAAAGAAGAGCAGACAGCTGGCCGTTAATCATCAAGTTTGTCTTTTATTGCAGGCCTGCATTGTAGTTTTGTGCCAGCAGGTGGTACTGTAATCCACATTTTAAAGGAATCCACCTGGAACTAATCCAAGATGTCCCCTTGCTCTTACCTTTAGGCAATTTTAGCACACTTAAAGAAGTAATACCTTTTCCCTAATTCATCCATATTCAGATCTGGGTGGTAAAAGCTGCAGTTGTACCTCAAATGGGGCTCCCTTGAAGACACTGGCGCTCTTGTAGATCGAGTCGGTCCACAGGCGGTTCTCATCACTCTCCAGCTCCTCTGCTGTTCTGTACAGAGACTTGGGGACCATACCACCCTCGGGGACGTCCCACTGAAGAGTGAGCCCATCAGCAAAAGTTAGTGCAGAGATAATCCAGAAAAAGTGACTTTAAATTTCTGAATCAAGGCCAAAAGGCATACAACAGTGGGGGAAAATGCACAGAATAATCTACCTCAAATACCAGTAAGACCTTTCATGAAATTCACAGTGACAGCAGTACATGACCACAGGTCTACGATACATAAAGCTTAATTCACAGTGCCTATGATGAGTATAATGAAATTATGTTTAAGTCCATATCTCACCATGCAGTCCCCTCCTAAAAAGTCAGGGATGATCTCTCTGTCGATGTAGTCCACCAAACCTCCCGGACCCTGGTAATCGTTACCAGCATAAATAAGAAACTTCTTACGGGTGTTCTCATCAATGAAGGGACTGACCTGGAAACAAAGCACAAAGAGAACCAGTCAATAAAGATCATTAAAGCATGCAGCAGATCCACACAATACAAACTCTATAAATTAATACAAACCTCAATTATTCATGCTTCAGAAGGAGAGAGCAAGCTTCATTAATCAAACAAAAATGACAAATTTGTTTAATAATTGATGTTAAAGTTGAAAGCATTTCAACTGCATATTAGACAACACAAACTGTTCAGCTGTTAAATTGTTAAACCCTGCATATGAATGCTTAATATTTTGAGCAAGCTTTAGGCTATGAAAGCACTTCAACATTTTTTTGAAGGTCTGAGTAAACTTAAACAATGATAGGTTTGTCCAACTGGGTGTCCTTTCAATGTCATTTCTGAGCTACAATTAGCAGTACGATTTTATGTGATGATACATGTCATGATATTTCTACTATTTTATACTGTAGACATATTTTTTTCATTAATTTATGTTTGTGCATACTTATTTAGAAAAAAACACTGTAAATATTTCTAAATCTGTAATGCCAATCTGAATAAGCTATGATGTCTGCTAACATCAGTCCCCTTAACATGTTTGATTTGTCACCAACCCACGCTTATATAACGCCCTGACTGTTTACAGTTTATTTTGTGGCTTATTACTTTTTTCACTGTTTTCATTGCTTATTTTTATTTTCTATTTGTGTGCTTAGATTACTACTTATATTTATTTCCCTGCTGCAACAACCTAATTTCCCTACAGGCATCTTTACACTTTCATCCCGTCTCTTGGTCTGAAAGTATCTGCATATCACATGGCTGTAATTATTTAAATGTATGTTGGCATTACTTTCTCCTGCTCTTCCTCTTCACTTCTTTACATTGCTCATATGCATATTGTTTCTGGACTGCACCCAAACTACTTAAAATTCCTTTCATGATGCAGCTGTGACACTGATGGCTATATCAGCAAAGTCCTATCTCTGTGCATTCAGCTCTGCATCTCGATACATTCTTGTATGACCAGATGATTATGCACATCTATTTGTCCTCACCAGTGTCCAGAGCACTGGAAAGACTCGCGGCGCCCTCAGTATGAGCAGGCGTCCCAGAGTCTCGGGGTAGTTGGCCTCCACCACCTCGATGATCCTCAACAGAGCCTTGACTGCTGGTCTCCACAGGTGTCGCATGTTCAGACCCTCGAGGTCCACCAGGCAAGTCCAACAGCTAACAGAGTATCATAGGCATTGCATTACATTACATCAACCTGTGGCGCTGATTGAAGGTTAGCTTCAGTACAGATAAATGTTGATACCTAATGGGTCGTCCAAAGACGCTGGTGTTTTCTTCACAACGCCTCAGTCCCTCCTCGTTGATGGACAGGACCTGAGTCACAGTCATAGTTGTAGGGTTAATACAGCTGAAGCTACTGTAAACGGATGTATACATGTGTTTGTACAGTATATATGTACCTTTATGTATTTAAGGTATATCGTGCACGTGTTCAAATCACCTGTCTCAGCAGCACCTCCTCTCCCAAAGCTCGCACCAAGCCCTTAGTGTCCATTTGCCCCAGACGTAAAATATACAGAGGACGCCCATCTGAACACATTCCACACAGACATGGAACAGAGAAACATACACCAACTGAATAATAAAGTAACATCAATGGACAGAATGTATCCGATTCTGTTACTTTATGCCTTGAACTTCCAGTTCTCTAATGTAAAGCTTGGTATTTATTAACATACAGTATATTGACTTAAGGGCACTTCCTGTGTATTAACCTGACTGGTGGATCAGCTGGACTATTAAGGGCACAGTGGCTCATATTCAAACAATGAGAGGCATGACAGATGGTGCTCAGACTTCACAGTCAATCATTAGCAGGTATCATTTTAACCTTCAGTATCTCCTAACACAGGCTGAGGTGAGTATGCACTTTCACTGCAGAGAGACCGTAACATTAGCATCGACTACAGAACAGCCTCAGCCCACAAGCAAATTTTCAACCTGTGTTATTCACAGAGGGAGCTTCAAGGCAGCAGTATGACCTGAACAACCTCACAGTGATTTAAAAAAAAACTTCCTAGGCAGCAATACTGGTAAATGATTTGAGTGAAATGAAAAAGGCAGATAGATAAAAAGGCATGCAGACAGAATCTCTGACAGTACCTCTGTCATGGTGGTGCCAGCAGCCAGTGTAGTAGTCCTGCAGCACCTGTGGGCGCTCCCAGGAGTCTAAAAGGAAGTCCACCTGATGCTGCTTCCTCCAGGTGAGCGACTGGCACAAGAACTCCCTGGCCTTGTCGATGTTGAAATCCCTGGCCCTCAGGAAACGCAGCACGTGCTGGTCCTTTGGAATCTATTATATAATGGGTAGTGAGAGAATTAAGCAGGTCCATTGCAACATTTAATCTATCCTCAGGAGTGCAGGTCACCTCTCCAATGCAAAGTTTCAAACTAAGTCCTTGGTAAAAAGCTGCAGGCTAGAGGTCTTTAATAAGCCTTGTGCAATAAATGTTGCTAATTTTGTACAAACAAGTGATATTTGCTCATGTCCTTTGCACAAATGTATAATCCACTGATGAAATATTTATTGTTGTTTCTCAAGACCCACGCAGTTTATTTAATTAGAGTGTGCACTGAGTTGATGGCTCTTAGTCTACATTTGCTAAAGCTACATACTTCTGTGACTCTTATCTGTAACACAGATTTCCCTTGGGAAGCCTGTTAAACTGAACTGGAAGTTAGCATAGGTTGCGTGTTTTTACATAGGTACAGAAACTGCTCTGTGATCAAATAAACTGTGATGTATAATGTATATGTAAATATGTATACAGTATATGACCTTGCCCTTGTGGGTTTCCTGTAGCCACTGGCGCAGTCGAATAAGGCAGCTCTCCTGCAAGGGTGTTAAATCACCAAGGTAACGTCTGATGTAGTCTGCATCCAACTTGTCTGCAAGCCAAACATTTACAGTATCAAATTAGCAAATACTACACACATCAAACCGAAAAGCAGGTAACCGGATATCATGCTATACTGGAATCTACAGTGCATTTTCATCGGGAGTGAAAAAAGCAATAAAATATTTTTACTCAAGTAGAAGGGCTGCCAATCCAGTTATGATATGCTTTAGTGAAATAAAATAATTTGCTGGGTCATTATCAGCCCTAAGATTTAGAACTGATTCCTTTTTAGCTAATAACAATTCTGTGGTAAAAGTTATGAGAGATCAAAGGTGTAAAATGTAGCATTTCAACAAAACAAAGGAGAGTTTTGCCTAGACTGGCTGCCTCTGCCAGCCGCTATGTTGCATTTTATATTATTATATGCCACTGCATCAGATATTGCGGGAAATCTGCTCAATTGCTTTACAGCACAAGGAAAACTGCTTTATCACACAAAAAGGAAAAGGCCTGCTGTCATTACAGCACAATTAGAGCTAAAGCTTTCTCACAGCTACTGATGGTGGAACAAGTTAAAGGCTAATAGAAGAATCACTTCAAACACGTTTATCTTCTTCAGTAGAGATATTGTAAACAAACACATATGAATGTAATTACACACCAAATTATACTGAGGTATCCTAATTAAAATGACAATTATATATTGATCTTTACAAGTGCTATATATAGCCCTTGCAAGTCAAGAATTGCTTTTTTTTTTTTTTTTTTTACAATGACTTTTTTACATGGCATTATTTCGATTCAATTCGTCTTCTAAACATCAACTCAAAAACAGTAACAGTACTTGTGGCTAGCTTTTCCTCTTCTGCAAAACACTCCATTCAGCGTGGCAGATCATTACATAACCAGAATGTACTGTGTACCAGTCAACAGAATGGGACTGTATACATGGCACGCATCCTTTAGACTGTGCTTTTGTGTAATGTGTTGGCTGCCATTGTGTGGTTTATTGTGACTAGCCAGTGCACTGACCATCAGGGGAGCCAGCCAGCAGCTCTGTGGGGCTGGCAGGGTCCTTGGCATTGTGCACTGGGATGGTTCTGGCAGTGGAGGTGGGTGGCAGTTGGAGCCTGGCAGTAGCAGTGCGAGAGACAACAGGGGGGGTCCAGCGGGGTATGTGAGTTATTCCTTCCTTCTCTAGCTCTCTGAGGTGGTGCTCGATAATCTCTTTGCCCTATGAGAGACGAAGGCCATGAGACCGTACGTTAATGTGACTATTGTGTTTGGGTAACACTCTGGACAAATACAGTAGATTTATTTGCAGACACAGGCAAAATCACGTGCATGGCCGGGTCAGCAGGTGTGGAGAGATCATCACAAACACACACACACACAAAACCAAAACAAATTAGAGTATGGGATCATCAAATTCTTGTTTCATGCCATCTCCACACATCAAAAAATACAATCACTGCAGGTGTATGTATAAACAAAGGCATACTGAATGCATTTTCTGCCAATACAAACAGGCAGTAAGCAGTATATGGTCAGTAGTACAATATATCCAGAAACATAAATCACAGCTCAAAGACACAAACCTTTTTAATGCTGCTAGCATACTGCTTCATAGCTATCTTCTCTGCTGTGCTCTCAAAGCCAAAAAAGGACTTAATATCCAGACTGGCTGTCTGTTCAAAGCAGGTCCAGTCCTCATTCTCTGGATGAACCTGAGGAAGAGCACAAAAATCTGACAACCCCCGTAGTATACTGTACATGCTGATCTCACCTTCAACTTAAATGTTACTGCCAATCCATTTTACACAAGTTCACATTTTTATCACAACACATCCTAAAGTAAAATAAATAGAAGAAAAGCAGGGACAATACAAAATGAAAAAGTGCATCAAGGGAGCATAGCAAAACGGTTCAATGATAGGTCAAGTATCATCTACTTAAGTCGGCATAATTCAGGATTCAAGTATTTCAATATTAACAGCAGTTGTCAAGTGATTTATGCAAAGTAACTTAAGTATTTAGTTGCGTTCGAGTATCCATCAAGAAGGATTACATGGCTCATGTGGGTGTAAAATGACTGGTGCACAAAAATCATGTACTGTCTGCAGCATTACGCAAGCTGCAGAATTAAAGTGACTGTACATAATGAAGTTTAAAGTGGCTTGTGCATCAGATGAAATGGTGATGCTGGTAGGGGTAATGTTCAGTAAAGAGGGGGCAAAAATAAATGAAGGAGTCAGAGCAAAAAACATTAAGGAGAAAGTCACAGAATGCATACAAAACCAAGTGCCTAGTGCTTTTTAGGTGGTCAGGCAGGGTACAGAGTGTATGCTTTATTGGAGTGAGTGCAACAACATTGGCTTTAAAATCTCCACCTGTTAACACCAAAGTGCTGTAATAGCACAGTGCTGTTAGAACTAATAGAATGGCTAAACAAAATATTCAGTTCATGGATTTCCCCGAAAACTGTGCTCTTACAGACGTGTTCCTCCTGAGAACCTAATAATGTAGTTAAATTCGCAGGCTCACTGTGTAGTTGCAGAGCTCATGGACAATGACTCTGTTGGAGAAGGTCTCGTTGTGGACCTCAATGCGGAGCGTCCTTTCTCTGCGATTCAGGGTGTTCTTTTGGATGAAATAGAGGTAATCCACACCGGCAATCTACGTGCAGAAACAATATGGCATTTTCAACCAGAATTGACGAGAAGTGTTCCAGCACAGAGCGAAAAAGGAGAGAAGAGTCACAGAACACATTGTGATTGTACTGCAATAAAATATCAAGAAAGATCAGACAGATAATTGTAACACAGCAGCAAAGCAGGAAGTAAACAAAGTAAAAGCAAGAAATTAAACATATCTGGTTATAGCTCCTGTTATTGCTTTAATGACTTTGTTAAAGGCTTTAACTACTGGAGAGGATGTAAAAGTTACTTCACGTGCTGGCCCATCACGAGTGGGTCAGGCCACCTCATGGCATCCATTACCCGCGTTTCACTGATTTACAACTTGTTTTGTTGAAGGTCAAAGGAGTCAAAAGAAGTACCCTTTTGAGGAGTCGTGGGGCATCAACATCGACCACACAGCGTCTCTCGGTAACGAGGGTGGATCCATCCTCACTGTGGCTCTCACTGATGATCTCACTGTCCACAAACACTGGGATCAAGGGGCACTTAGGGAACCTCTTCACATAGGCCTGAGAGGGAGAGGGAAGGGGAAAGAGAGCAAAACAGATGAAGGTAATCTGATTGTCATAATTTACGTTAGAGGATTTATGGAGTCAGGTTAGGTCATATTCAATAGCTATTGACTTTTAGAGGATTATATGAAATACATATTACATGTTAACGGTTGAGGTTATGTGCAAAGCAAAACAGCCTGCAGCTTTAGTGCCTTTCACAGTGCCTTTTGTGTTTTATCACTCACAGCATATGATCATCAGCAGTAGCCCTTTAGTCCTCAATCTGTGTGTCTATTAGCTGTGCTGCTTTTGCAGACTCCTGTCAGGTCACAAAAGGCCACCGGAGGGACCATCAGCCATGTGACTATCAGGAGGTAGACAGCTGTCCATTTTATGTTGCACAGTCCACCACTGATAGATTTCAGCATTAAAATCATTGTCAATATCAGCTAGTTTACAAAGGGACATTTATCTCAAGCGCTCGAAAATTAATGTCCATGTGCTCAGGAGGTTTTAATCTGAAATGAGACAAATACTGAAGAACTAAATAAGTAAATTTAAGCAATAATTAAGTTTATTTGCTTGCTAGAGTTTGAAAAACTGAATTAAAACTGGGAAACTGACTAAAGGAACTCAAACGCAGTGTAACATAACAAGTGAAAACGAGCAGAATTTTCTCAACCTCCCTCTAGTTTTCATCTCCAAATTCACACGTATGTGCTTTCCGATCTTTGAGCATCACACACACACAAAAGCACATGCTGCCCCCTTATCGATAAAACACAGCATGTGGTCAAGACAAGCCAATTTTTTTTTTAGAGCACATGTAAGTGATCTAATCAATGAGAAGCTACAACACAGTCGTCATTCACTACAAAAATTCATAGAAAAGGGTTCATAAATTGGTGATTTGCAACAGAAAAGATACAGAAAGATACATTTCACTGATTGAAGACAGACTCAAACCATCTTCCTAAGTTCCCTATCAAAGCTAAACATAAAGGAAGCATAAAGTAAGCATTAAAAACAAGCAGGCTACAGTTAGTTAGCTGGGCACATTGTCCATTTACTAAATGGCCAATGGCTCCCTTCAGAAGACTAAATGAAAACAAAGTCTGACATTCAAGCACCCAAATGCTGAAGTAATGAGTAAGCCCTAGTCCAACTAAGTAAGTCTAATCAGGTGAAAACAACATTTCCACCATGTTTTTTTATTATCAGACTTCCCATTAGCAAGCCAATAATGTTCTAATGACTGTGAACGCAGAGCATAAATAATGTAAATGCAGCTTTAATTCCAAAGTTGACGCTAGTTAAGCAGAATTTTAAAGCGAGTCTAGCAAAACAAATGTAGCGCACTGCTATAACATAAATAGGCAGGAAAGGCATTAGGATGTGTCATCAAGAAGATAACACTGCCGTCACTGATAAAACATTCAGCGATAGCAAGGGCAGAGGCACCAAGATTTGGGGTGAGGATGGTTAGCCAGAGTAATAACTGTCAGTGGCAGGGGACTGATGAGAAAACCCAGGCAATGAATGGGAGAGGTAAAGGTGGCAGACTATTCACTGGATTCTCTCCATTATACCGCTGAATCTTAAATCTTTTCATAGCAGCTGTTGTTTGCTATTCACAAAAGGCTACTTTTGAGGTGATTTTCAATAATGTCCAGTGACTCTAATGCACTTTTAGAATGGTAATTTATAGTGACAGATGTGTAATGGAAAGGTATCAAAGACGCTTGTCTGGATGTCAACTTGAGCTCTGTGTGGTGACAGCGTTATGGCTGCAGTTAGAGATACTGGCAAAGTGTCACAGCCGCATTAACGTCTGTAACCTGCTTTGAGGATGTTGCATAAGCCGGTGGCTTAATGGATAACTACAAATAACCAGAAATGACAACTAGAGCAGATAGTAAAACTAGGCACAGATATGCCTAATTCTGACTGTCATTGAAAAACAAAGTTACAACAAAAAATATGGGACCAAATTACTTTCATCCAGGTCCTGTGATAGATCTCTGGCATCATGCTGACAAATGACAGTCACAAGGATTTCTCTCAAAGCCCTTTGATTGTGAATGGCTGATACCTAAACATGGCTTTTACTGCTTAATGTCTTATGGCTGGAAATTTTTCTGCAGTAAAACTCCATTTTAGCTGCACTGCAAATACCTCAAACACCCCAAACAACAAAATAAGCTAAAAATGGAAAAAGAAAAAAAAAGAAAGAAAGAACAAACAAATAAACAAACAAACAAAAAATCTTGGATGGATTTTTCCTGTAAGGTTTTCAGGTTGGTTGTTCGACAATTATGCAAATATTACTCAAGTACTCAAACAGCAAGCTGAGCAAAGATCTAAAACACTGTTTTAAATGCTGTGCTGCACACTCTGATTTACCATGCAGCATCCATCAAGGATCACTGAGAAACATGAAAACAAACAACAGCAAAAAACAACAGAGCAAGTACAACAATATCATGTATCTTTATGCTTATTTATCCAATGTCCAGGCCAAGTAGAGGTGCAAATTACCGTGAAGGATCAGTCTGTCCTGAAATACACTGAGGGAAATGACAGCTATTCTGCTAGAACAAACTAGACAGCTGACCCTGGTGGGCAGACAAGACTTAAGGCGAGGTTAAACACTGAAAGGGTAAGACCAATGTAAGGAGCTCGCACTGAACATATAAAGTGCAACAACTGAAGCTTGGAGGCCTGTGACACTCTGCATTTCACATTTCACACAATTAGCTGACGCTCTCATCCAGAACAATGTGCAATGAGTGCAAAAGCAGAATGAGCTTACTGAGTGCAAGGGTCAGGGCTGCAGCAGCCAGACAACAGATTGAACAAAAATACTCCATTGTCCCAAGAATATTTATGTAAGATCGCCTCCCCAAATCCAGCATTAGAAGACCTCCTGCCAAGCAATGACACTGTCCACATACTCCTCAGTTAATAAGTCCAATTAAGTTTTACAGTTTCAAATGTAATATCCCTATTAGACAGTGAGAATTAAAATCAGCGGGGGTCTGGGTCCTGAGGGAACCACTTACCAAATGTGAAAGCTGATAACCAGTTGATTATTATTAATGTCAGAACCCTCAACATTGGGTTATTATCATATTATATACCATTCTTCTCTTCTATTCTGTTCTATTCTATTCTATTCTATTCTATTCTATTCTATCCTATCCTATCCTATCCTATTCTATTCTATTCTATTCTACATCATTACTCTGTGAACAGACAATGTTTGGAGCTTTATTCAAACCGCATATGCTGTCAGGAAAAAAATGTGGCAAACCCTGGCAGCGCCCTGACAAAAAAAAAAAAAAAAAAAAGGAAAAAATAAAAA
>OMKZ01019025.1:0-19882 GCA_900302535.1 Neoniphon sammara
TTATTCTCTCTAAAAAAAAAAAAAAAAAAAAAAAAAACTCCCTGCAATTCTAATGCAGATTCTAAGGGGTGGGAATCCAGTATCAGAGAATGAAAAATAATGATTGTGAAATCAGCCCCCATACTCAAATGATGCATACATTTTTTGAGTCAGAGGAACTCCTGCAGGATTGCAAAGTATAGTATAGTATAGTAAAAGTAATATCACTCATATTGAGATATCAAATACAAAATTCTTCTGGTCTTGGAGGACAAATATGTTTTTGAACATGAAAAATGATTTGAGTTGAAGTTGATTTCTAGCTTCTAGCTCTCCAGAGGCAAAAATCTAGTCTGACAAAAAGTCATAGACAGCCTGTAAACTCTTATGGAGTACCAACTCTCATATTTATCTGAAATACCATTTAAATAAACTTCATATAGCACAGCGCTATCAGTTCGAGATTGTAGATTTTATCCTGGAACCCTAGAAAATTGCCCTGGATACAATCAGTCACCTTTCCTATATTTTACTATTCATTATCTGTGCTGTACATCGGAGTGACTAGTAATTACGTTGATGAGGCTAACTCTTGTTTCTCAAGTCAGGAAACTGTAAACCATACTACTACAGAACATAGGAATCGAGAAATTGTATTCTTTAAATGTACTGTTAATTTGGGAAACGCCGACAAGAGCATGATGATCTGATGCCCTCTGCTTTTGGATCCTAAGTTACTCTTGCAGAGTAACTATTACTGTTGAAAGGAGCACAACACAATCACTCATACCATAATTAATGGTCTGTGTTTAGCTAGATTATCACAAATTTCATGTACCAATTAATTATCTCTCCGTGTTTGACTTGAGAAACCAGGGCTGCTTTCAAACACGAATAACTGGTTGTATTGTTTATGCACGTCGGCTCAAACTAATACCAATGTTGGAACATAAACAAAAGGCATCAATAAGGCCGCAACTGATGATCAACTGTTCCTTGAACAATGCTAACATTAGCTATCCTAGCTAGTAACGTAGCGAGTCTTGTTAGCCTATTTCTTGACAACACATTACAAGTTCGAGGTAACCAATAGTTAATGTTCATCGCTACCTACACTTTCCTGCACTGACGACCGTGTTATCGGATTCACTGACTATTGATGACCCAATCTGTTAATTTAGCTAGGTGGCTAGCTAGCAACCATTAGCTACTTTGTTAGCAACCCAGTGAGAGGCAGCCTTGTTTTTGGCATGCTCAATCTTACCCCGTCTGCTGAGGACTCGGTGGGGGTGACAGAGCCAACAGCGTGCAAAAACAGTCCCATTTTAACAGCCGGACTTACACCTCTCATTCCTCCAAATACTCGTCACGTCTATGGCAAAACATACGCATGCAAATATTGTTGTACACAAGCTGTATCCAAAAAATCCTAAACTATTTCACGGTCCCCGCTGAGGCTTAAGGCCACTGCATGCGCCGCCTCTTCTGCCTAATTGGACATTTCAAGAAGACAGCGTTGGCGCAACTGGTTGCTCCCGGTGCCACTGGCTGATACAGCTGTTACACAAGCTGTTCCTCCGTACAGGGGACTCTGCCTGTCTACTGGGTGTGGCGTGGTCACCTCTACTTGTTCCATGTGCGCAACGTGATGGGTGTTGCTTTGCGTGGATCGCCACTCGTTTTGCGGACTGATCTGTGACTGGACAGCTCAGACCAACTGGAGAGAAGTTACCCAATCACAGATCGGTGCGTCTCTACTGCTGGGCCTCAAGTTGCCGGACGTCTGTTACCCGTATTTTATGTGAACACAGTACGCTCACATGTTCAGAAACTTGCCACCCAGCTCTACCCAGGATCATATTTCAAACATTTTTTCCCTTAGTTGTATTTTCTATATTGTGGGCTGGACAGTGAAGAAAGATAGAAAGAGAGTTTATTACAAAAACTGGATTTTGCTGCATTTATTGCTGCATTTAAAGGTTATTTTCATACCTTGGACCAACAACATTTTGTTAGGTTCACTTTTGTGTTGTCAGTGAACACATTTGCAGTGTCTGATGCTAAGTGGATGATATCACACCTACCAAAAATTACCTCATATTCTATTTGTAATTACCACTAGGAGGCAATGGATAATAGGACATCAGATGGAGAAAAAATCTGTGCCTGTTACTGTGTTGAAAAAACCTGTTTTAATCACCTTTTAGATTTAACTGTTGGACATGATTGTTTTGCCCCTGTTTGTGTTGGACAGTAGTCCAACACTGACGACAAACTGACGACCTGGAGGCATGAAGGCTAGACAGTGAAGTAAAATGATGAAAGTATTACTATTCATATAGTGTTTATTACAATAGCAATTCATCTTATGTAAATCATGCTAAGCAGCATTTGTTTTTCCTCTCAAACTGAAAGTATAATTCAAGTGAAGCAGGATCTTACAAGTTATGAAGTCCAGTAAAACATTCTTCGTGAAGCTGGATGTTAAAGCATAATTACAATTTCCATTGTCATCAATGTCATTATCACACAGGTGTAAAAACATATAAGGCATGGTGCTAGTGATAGATAAATTATCACCAGTCCCTCTCATGAGGTTCCCTGAACGGTATTCCTAAAAGGTTAAAAACGTCCCTTTCCGTAGGTGTCGGAAGTGGAGTTCCACCATACACCTTCACACTACCTTGACGCAGCACATCCTTGTTCAGTGAATGCTCCGATAAGCTCATTTGTTTTGTCTTTGCCATAGCCCTCATTGAGCGGTTGAAGTGTGCCGACCCAGTGAAATACATGAGAGCACAGGCAAACTCATTGTAGGGCACCACGATGATGTCAAGCCTGCGATGGCGGTGGCCAGGTCCTGGCAAGCAGCACACACCCATATATTTCTTCTGTTCTCCATTCTCCTCATGGCTCACAAGGTCATCTGTCAAAAACCCTGTGAAAAAACAATGAGCATGCATTTTTTTTTTGTCTTTGTAAGATTTAGGGTTAGGCTGAGTAAGACATGAGCAAATAATTTGACATAGCTTACCACTCTGACGGAGAGTCTGTAACACTTTACTGAAGATTCCTTTGTGCGACTTGCCATCAGGATGAGAGATGAGCACATCAACATCTCCACATGTTGCCTTCCCTCGACGGTAGGAACCACAAGCTAATGCCAAAAGGCCTGGGTCTAGGGCCTGGGCAGCCTCCTTTACCTACACAGACCCAAAAGTAAGACAAAAATCAGTGTTTCAACACACCATTCATACATAAACTTGATAAACTGCAGTAAATGGTCGGTTCAAAAAGGACCCTGAGAAAACAAGGCTCACAACATGTGTCCTTCTCATCCGACTTCATATGTCTCACCTGACTATTAATTATACTGAGGGACCAAGTAAGTTTTATGGTCAATAACTGAATCATTGTAGTGTTACATAAGGTAAAATAAGTTCATTCCTAAGGTGTGGAATTACAAGATGTATAGATGGTTACAGTTTTCTCCACCCATAGCCTACATTAGTAGGCCTCTTATTCTGGTTCTATACTGTAATCTGCCCTATATGATTCTGCAGATTTTTATTTACAACTGACCCATCCTAACTGAGGAACATATGGACACTTCAAAGGAACTTATACAAAGCCAAGTCCATGACAAAAATATAATAATTCCAGTTAATAATGAATATTAATTATTATTATTTTAATCTTTGGCTCTAATAGGAAATGCTCTCCTATTCTGACAAACATGTAAATATTTACCTCCTCCTAGCCAGACACCAGGATGTAGTCAGGATAAAACACCACATATTATTCTGACAAGCCAGAGGAAGGACACATGCTTTAGCCATCTTTCTTATGACCACTTTCTATCTGGCAGCTCTAGAGGAAAAAGAAAATTAAAGTAACACTATATGCAAACAACTAGTGTTGCACTCAACGCTCTGGAGCGAACAGGTATCTGGCTAACTTAACATGCAGCAAGTTTTAAGAACAAGTTTCCATCCCCTTTGGGATGCTCTACTTTGCAAGAATACAATCTGTTTTCCCCATCACCATGCAGTCAAGGAAAGCTGACCCTAGTTTTTCCTACCTAAAGCATGTTGCCTCAAAAGTTCTGCTGTTTGAAGGTTAGAGAGGGGAATCTTTTTCAAATGTTTCACCTCTGCATAAGGTAACTAAATGCAACAGAATTGACAATATCAGTAATACATTTTCAGTCCTTATCACAGGGACTGTTAAATGTTGGCACTACAGCAAATGGAGATGCATTACCACTTTCTCAATGGCAGCTGCTTCTTCCCTGGGCATTCGGTCTAGAAAGTCATCATAGTGCTTCAATCCTATTTTCTGAGTGTTGCTCAGGTTGGCTTTTGTGCGGATGTCCTCCAAAGTACGAAATCCCTAAAAAACAAATGAATCTTTAAAGAAATGACCTGTATGTTTGACACATGGCTCCAGTTTCATGTTTGTGTTAGTAACTAGTTTACCTTAAATAGGGATTCATACTATTAATTCACAGCTGAAATATTATTTATCACCTTTTCCCATTATTGAAACATTTGTTGCTGAAAAACACTCCTTTAGATTTCAATTATGCTTGGGAATGTACTTTAAATCCCTCTAGAACTGTAAATACGACATTTGATGAAGATCCCAGACTGTTGTTATTTATCTAAATCTTGCTGTATTCATAAAAAAATACTCTTTGACAAAGAACTTCCTCTTTACACACTATATTAAAAACAATAACTTTTTTTTTCTTTCATCTAGGCTGTTTAGTCTGTTATCTGACATCATATCTTCTGATTACAGTGGACATCTTGTCACTAGAAGGAGTACTGAGCTTTAGCAAAAGGCTTTTCATGGTCACTGCCTTGTTTTGTTTTGACTTAAATGCAGTGAGTACACGGAGTTTCGCTTCATGCGTAGCTGAAAGAGGAAGCACAGCTGTGTTGAAACAGTAAAGAAGCAGAAGTAGAAAAATGGTCTGAGTTATTAACTCTCATTAGGGTAAGAATGGCATCAGACCCATATGTGATGTCTGGTTTTGTCCTTCAACTTTACACCCACTTTGGGCTGTTAATTCAACATTGCAAATCAAGTATCCAAACTGACTGACAGCATCCCTGTAATATGGTGCATGTGTGCATGTGTGTATGTGCGTGCACGTGCGTGTGTGTGTCACCTGTTGGTACCATAGCTGTGCGGTCTTAGCTCCTGCACCCCAGATATTAGTAAAAAGCTCCAGCACTGGCACAGCCTCCCCGATGTGATCTAGCTTGCGCAGATGACCACTCTCCATGATCTCATCGATTTTGTCAGCCATTTTTTTTCCAATCCCCTGGATCTGACAGGCCTCCTGAAACAAATGAAACAGGTTCCCAATAGAAGTGGAACATAACTGAATTTCAGCGTTCATCTGTTAGCCTAATTTCCTGAGTTGGCTTGGTTTTTACTGAAATTTAATGTCTGTCTCCCACGGCCAGAGACAAGACAGAAGGGTTTATCCTGACCCCAACCTGTTGTGTGACACAGATGGACACTTTAACTAACAATCAAATGACAATGGCAAAGGTGACTCTGACCGCACATTTAACCGTATTACTTGGACACATCATACATTTTCTGATTCTGAACTGATGAGATTACTATGAAATGTCTCTTATTACTGTCAGGTGAACAGCCCCAAGCTATGCTTCTTGATGACATCACATATAAAAATGTTGGTTTTGTTTTTCCCCCAAATCAGGAACAACCTGTTTATGCTCACAGTACAGGCTGATCTGTCCAAACCCTGATGAAGAACATATGAATTCATAAACTGAAAGTGTTTGCTTTTATGAATACAATACTTTAGAGTTTCTTTCCTGGAAAATGAAAACATATGCTCTATCATGTGCATCAAAAAAATCTATATATTTTATTCTCATGCAACATACATATACCACAACCAACAAATATGAGCAAAAAGCTATGAACATAAACACTTCCAACCACATTATATACAATTTAACCGCATTAGGCTACCTGATATGACGTGATAGGCTTGTGGTAGCTCTTGAGTGCGTTGACAGCCTTAGAGTAGCTCAGTGCCCTCCACTTGTCCCCTTGGTGTGTGTAGGCCTTGGCCAGCACTTCTAGCTTGTCTGTGATGTGCTTGTTGAAGTTATTACTTTTGGACTGAGAGGACTGGGCACAAACCCACTTCCCTGGGACAGTCTCCTGGCGGGCAGAATCTGAGCTGGGATTGAGGCTGGAGCTAGGAGTCTCCTCTTTAGGATGCTGACCAGTGATCAGAGCTTCCAAGTCGTTCTGCGAGACCCCGTCTTCTTCTCTCGAGTCCTCTTTGCTGTCTGGGACTGCCTGAAAGTAGAGCAATTTCAAGAAGTTCTGTATCTGAGTACTTAATGTAAAACTATAATGTCAATTCCTACATATATATAGAGATATGCATTGGTATGATGGCCTATATTCTGGTTGTATATCTTGCCCAGGATGGTAGTGGAGCTTCTGGCAGAAAGACTCAATAAACTGATAATATAAGAAAACTGAAAAATCATGTTTCATATGCAGGCCTTATCAGCTTACTGTTTCAGTGGGCTCCTCTTGCTTGGGTTGTTCCAACACTGGCTCTACAATAGTCTGTGCACTAGGGTTAACATTGGGCAAGTCTTCTTTAATATCTTCATGTTGTGTTACAGAGTCCCTAAGGAATAGAATATAAAAACACTACATGAGATAAATTGTGACACATTTAATTTTCTCAGATAATGTCATCATTTCAGTTTGCAATATTTTCATCAAGTATGGTGGGCAGAAAAGCTCAAAAACCTATATGTTTATGTGTATGCTAATGTCTATGCTATAAGTTTTGCTTGTGTTCTGTTTATGCTTTCAATTTTGTTAGTTACACATGTTCATGAACTCATGAATGGTGATGTAGGCTACATCTGCTTGTACATGTACCTAAGTGTCGCCAAATTCCAAAGCACTGCATCATTTATTATTCGCCGACGGGGAATGTTGGGTTTGACTACAGTCCCCTGGTTTCTGACTAGCCAGTCCGATCAGCATGTGAACACTAAATAATCATGAAACACAGACACACTCATACATTTAACCAAGAACAAAACCTAAAGCATTGACATTAACATACAGATGAGAATATATAATATTTCTTGGCCTTTCTTCCCACCATACTGATGATCATCCACATTCACTGGATTTGGGAAATTATGTGTATAAGTGAAAAGTAGCTCTCTATTACTTGCTGTGAGTGAAAATAATGATGTTACAGTGTACAAAGCATTCACCAGCACAGAGACTTAAGGAAATAATATGAGTTAACTAGTATCAGTTGCATTACAAATAGTACAGAAGCACTATTAGCTCACTGACCTTTTAGGCAAAAGTAGGCTGTATTTTGCTACATCCAGCAGATGTTTCTCAGATATGCATGAGCTCAACCAAGTGCACTTCACCAGTTGGACTCCAGAGGGCATGCAATCCACTTTTAGCAGGCGCAGGGCCCTGTCACTGTCCACACTGTCATCCACAACTACATGAGTGACACTGGCACAGAGTGAACTCTCAGTTTGTCCCCCATTCTGCTGGATGTGTCTTTGGAAGATCTGACACCTAGCATTCCCTATTCCAGTGGGCAGGATGTACACGGTGACACCCCTGAAAGTATTCCCTGTCACAAAAGAAAGGAAGAGGTTGTTGAAGGGCAAATGTGTTGTTTTGTATGGCCTCTATTGTCATATGATCAGTGTCCCATAATCTAGAGGTGAATCATTTTAATCTATCTGTTTCTCACACATACAACTTAAACATTTTCTCCACCATGCTCTCTCTCTCTCCCTCTCTCTCTCTCTCTCTCTCTCTCTCTCACACACACACACACACACACACACACACAGACACACAGACAAAATAACAACCTGTAGCATCAGCGTCATCAGATTTCTTCTTTAGTGGTGGTGCATCCTTTTCCTGTAGCACTTTGGCTCTCTTCACTTTGGGGAAAGCTTTCATGATCCCATGACGAGGCTCCATTTCGGCTGATTAAGGGGGCAGCCCTGCAAAATCAATCCATACAGGGATAACAGAGCTAACATTAGCTGACGCTAACATTACCAACAGCAAAAACATTTTTGTAGTCTTTCAGGAAACTTCGTTCAACGTCTTTCACCCAAAATATAAAACCGACATTACTTTACACATACTGCACAAATAATAATGCACATTTGGCGCGGAGAAACTTAAAAAGTTTATTATTTTTCCTCTTACCCCTGTTCAAGCTGACTCAATACACAAATACAAGCCAAACGTTTGACTTCCGGGTCATTTCCTGGATTTTAATTGTGCTAACATTTGCAAAGTTTAAAAATGTGCTCAATCTATAAAATACAATTAATACAACGGGTCAAAATATATTGCATAAATGATGATTTTAAAACTAATATAAAGTTACTGAAATATTTCATTTTTTCATTTGTGTTGACTTCGGTTGCCGTGGCTACGTATTGAGTCAGGGGCTCTCCACAACAGAAACATGGCTGTACAAAGCTGGGCTGAGCTACTAAAATCTTCAAAGAAAACAGCATTGATACACGATGGTAAGTACAACACAGTATAGCTAGTTGTTCATACAGAAGGAGTTACATCTGCCAAGAAGTAAGAAGTTTGTTTTACTGTGTAATTTTTATTTGCTTCGCTAAGCTTTCCAGCTAACGCCTAGCTTATGCCCCATTCATGCGGGTAGCATGGTGTATTCCAGTTTCCTAACTGGGAGTGCATATGAACTCCCTACTCGTCTGAATTCTAGATCAGCACGAGTTTGTTCATTTTGACGTGAGCTGCTACTGAATTTTTAAAACAGTACATATTTATACATATATCCCCCAAACTCTTTGCTTTCTGCTGTGTTCGGTTTTTGTAAACCAGTGAAAAAGCCACATTTGTTGGCTAAAGCTAGCCTAGTTGACGGAAGCTAATAATGACAACATTTCTGCTCCCGTTGACTAAACTGTTCCACATCAAACCCGTCTACAACGTAACATTGGTGTGCCCTGACCAGGGACAATTCGTATTTTGTTAAAGTATGTGGAATAGCCTAAATCATGTCTTAAAGCATGTCTCATTTACATTATATGAACTGTAAGATCTGTCTGACTTTCCAGTTAGCATAGTTTTCACACTGACTCTTACTTCATTCAGTTGATAGATGCTTTATAAAATATTGCAGCTTGCCAAAATTAAATATGTTTGAGAAAAGATGTATTGTTTCCTAAGAGTAATTGTGTTTAATGCATCATTAGTACTTAAACTAGTATGTTTCTTCTCCTGTTGTTTTACATTTGTCCTGTGTCCATATGATTATGTATTTCCAACTTCCATCTTCAGGAAGAAGGAAGATTCACTACCTCTTTACAGATGGAAAAGAAATGGCAGAAGAGTATGACCTGAAAACAGATGAGCTCGTTGGTAAGTGGAAGCTGAGTGGCATGTTTAAGTGTTACACGGTAACCTGTGGCTTCTGTTTTTCTGCTTTTCAGTACATGGAATAAGTTTTTGTCCTATGAATCATTTTATGCACTTCAGTGCGAAAGTGGCGTTGCAAAAGCACACTTGGAGCTCCGGGACAGTGGGAGATAGAGGTTGGAGAGCCACTCATCCAAACTGGTGCTTCTGTGGATTCAGAGGTGATCAAGGAAAACTGTTCCAATGTGGGTTTTCTTCTATATTCTTTTTAGATTACAAACTAAGACATTTTCTTATGGGTATTTTTGTTTCCTTTAGTTCACTTTGATTAGGTTATCATTTTAGGGCAAATGCTTGTATACCTTGTGTCTGTGAGGTTGTCTTGCTGTTTGTCTCTACAGCCTGTGTTCATGCGCAAAGACACAAAGACCAGTTTTCAGTGGAGAATCCGCAACCTCCCCTACCCCAAAGAAGTCTTCAGTGTTTCAGTGGAGCCATCCGAAAGATGTTGCATCATAAAAACCTCAAACAAAAAGTAAATATGCATGAGTACACTGGTTTTCTCTACTGCATAAAGTTGTGTACATTGTGCCCATCTTTTCCTTTTTGTATACAGTTGTTCATTTATTGCATGTAGTGTTTGAGTCCTCCCTATAGATGGCACTGTTTACAATACATTGGTCTTTAGCTTGATAAACCCATGACACCCTCTACATGTCTTTCCAGGTATTATAAGAAATTCAGTATTTCTGACCTTGACCGATGCCAGCTGCTGCTAGACTGTTCTGCACTCAGCTTCACTCATGCCAACAACACTTTAATCATCAGTGTAAGTCTTGGATTACAGTGAAAAATAAATTGGCGTAATCACTCATGCTGTTTCAACTTGTGCTCTATGCTGTGGGTAATGATTTAAATGACAGTGACTTGAAGTGGCTTAAGCACTAAAAGCTGATGCTTAGATATTCATTCATACAACACATGAATAGTATACAACCCTGAAAATGAATAAAGTGATCTTAACATTGTCATTTTATTTGTCTGAATAATGGCAAAAGTATCTAACAAAAAGACTGATTTTTTTTAATTGGTCTCTCTGTGATATGAAACTTTTTTTTTTCTTTTTTTTTTTTGTGATCCTACTTTATCCCAAACATGATTGCAGTAAAGGATGTGCGTGAGGGAGACGGGGGAGAATGTGGAAGTAATCATTTTTCTTCTCTCCTGTCCAGTACAAGAAACCCAAGGAGATCTTAACCCTTGAGCAGGAGCTACTGAGGGAGCTGAAAAAGCTGAAGGGGACCAGCGAAGGGGACGTTGACTGCAAAACTCAGTAAAGTCTGACTGTGAAAGGGAGGGAGTGACACCGCGTTGCATTTAAAGCAGAACCGAACATCAACATTTTCCAATGCAGTCGGACGTGAGCTTTCATTTAGTCTCTTCCTTTATTGGTTCCCTTCATTAAGAAGACCTCCACTCAGTGCCTTGTCCATGGTTTAATGGTTCTCATTGTGTTTTACTAATTGGGGTCCATTTATGTGAGTTGATGAAAAAGTGCAGGGGGGTTGTAACTTGTTCAACATGTATATTCGGTACAGATTTGATTCTCTCAAATATATTTGATTATGTTGTTGAACTTTTAGTGCTTTTACAAAATATTCAATTTTTTACACAGGAAGTTATTGCACAATGTATTTATAATTCCTTGAGGATGGCTGAAATTTCAACTAAATAAAATATCTCTATTTGCTTCTCATTGCATGTTATTCTCTGCCTACCAAAACTAGCAAATAGCATCTGGGAAGAGGGTCACATAACGTGCCAACCCCCCTTCCTTGATGTCCTTGTAAAACACTCAAAACACACAATGCCTCATCCCTGTTCGTTACAGGGTCACCGTTACAAGCACATCCCATTTGTGTTAACTGAATGCCCTTATGTTCCTTGCATGTAGTGGGCCACCCTGAAAGTCATTACTGAAAACTTCACTCAGCTTGCTAGCTTGTCTTACTGTTCCCCAGAGCTGTCCCTGTGCACCAGGGACACTCTGGCTTTAGGGCTGCCCAAAAATACTCCATGTACCCAAGTTAGAAATGCGTGTAGTTGGTGCACATGACTTCATTCTAAATAGCTTTAATATTCTCCTGGAGTACAAAATCCTCTTTAAAATCATTCGGCAAAAATAGGAAAGACTATGAATTTGTTATTTCTCATCTTTGATTTTGTAAGAGTGTGTGATTATTTAACATGGTGTATGGGAGAAGAAAAATATAGACCCATGCTTCACTAGTTTGTCTACTTCTTTACAAGGGTCAATAAAAAACACACTGTCCTGTCAGAAATGCTTAGACAGTAAATAAAAAAAGAACTATGCTGTTTAAAGGAAACAATGCCTTTTAAACACAGATTGTTTCAACCTTGTGATTCCTTGCATTTTTTTGCCACTCGTCCAAACCCAGAGAGCAAGTGCAGAAGGCAGAGACAAAACCACAAGTCTCTCTCACCATTGTGCTTTGTGTACTCTCAGATGGAAAGAACAGGAGTACACCAAAACATTTTAAAACTGGTCAGTCTTGTTGTTTTGTAAGCTCTCCTGTTGTTGTTGTTTTTTTTAAATTGACAAATTCAGTGATAAAAATACATTCTTGGATTCTTAATCAAGTGAAAAATGTGTGCTTGTTGGTTTTCTGTATAGGCACTCTGTTGATGTTAAATGAATATATGAATATATCTTGTGGAAGATATGTGCTGTTGAGCCGATGCAGTGTATGTCATGCGTGCATTTTGGGTTCCTAGTCAGTGTTAGTGATTTCATGTGCTGGTTTGCAGTCTTCAAAGCTCAAGCCACTGTCACAACAAATTCCTTCTGTAGCAAACAACAACTAACAAATTGGACATCTAGCTGCTGCATTGTGAGAGCAGCGTAGTCTTTCTGTTCAGGGTCTTCTTCCTCCCCTGTCGTTTGGCCTCTGATGGTCATGCTCAACTGCTTCTGGGAAGAGGGTTTCTTTTCTGCCTCCCTTTCATTCCCGAATGCCTCTTCCCAGCCATTCCCCCTCTTTCAGTCGATGCCACATTTAGCCACACAGACCCTGATGCTTTTTCTGCAACCCCTCAACTCCCTCTCCGTAAGCCCCCTCCAACCCTTTACCCCTCCCTGTGTGACTGGCTTCTTTTTGATAACTGACCCCTCCTCGTGTTATTATTCGAACCCACTATTGTATAACATGCCCTTTTATATGAGGTTTCACAAAGGGCCCATTTGATCAGAGGGTTACGGTGTGCGATCGTGAGAAATGCAACTACATGGTGGTAACCTTTGTTTGGGCCAAAATGGTGGGCTGACCTCATCGCTTTTAATGCATAGCCCAGGCCATTCAGGCCCAAGTCTCACTTGCTGAGCACATTGAATTCAGTAGCCTGTCACAGATATTGCCCCTCAGTTATCTGGGTCTCCAGCTTGAAGAGGAAGAAGGAAAAAAACAGAAAAAAAAAAAACAACAACAACAGTTTTTGAGGTCGACCAACAATGAACGCTAGCTTTCAATCCCAAAACCACCAAACAAGAAAAAAGCCAAGCAAACTCGTTAACCGTTTCCTTAGTGGTTTTAATATACACTCTACAATAAATATTTCCGTCATTTAAAGTAATTTACATTTTTACAGTAAAAATATATTCATATATGTAGAAAAACAGGTTAAAAATGCACCAAAATGGCCTCCTAAAGGCAAAATAGCATGTCTACTCATTATCATAGATGCGGCAAACGCAAAGTAATCCGCAGATAGCTGCCATGTCTATGTTCTTTTGTATTCATTTCTCTTTTAAACATTCTTTATTGCTGGGCTGCCTAATTTCTAACCCAGTGTGTCCATTCATTCCAAAGTCATTGAGCTCCTCAGTACTTTAATTGTCCTCTGATTTAATAAGAAATAAATCCTCCCTAAATTCTTCTGACTGACGTGGAAATAACTAGCAGATTAGATAGTCAACGTTTAGATACAATCCAGTACAAAGTATTACATAATGAGTCCACACAACGGGGCAGGAAGTGTTGCCACTTGATGGTAAAAGTTAATTCTGTTGGGAACACTTGTTTTCTCCTGTAGTGGTTCGTCCTTGTTTTGTCCCGCTCCACTGTCTTCTTCAGTGGGTTCAATTCTCAGTGGCCCCCTGAACGTTGGTGATGGGAATGTTTAGTCCTCTTGTTTAAAGGGTGGACGGGGACAGGGAGAGGAAGAACATCAAACGGTCTTCTCTCACTCAGCAAGTGCCCCCTGGGTAGGCGCTTCATGAAGTGGGCCTCCCTCTGGTGCTGCTTGGTCCTGGAGGCCTTCCTTGGATGGCCCTTGCGTGTGAAAGCCATGTACCAGCCCTCATACTTGGCATTTTGCAGTGCTGTGTAGTTGTTTTCCAGAACGATCTCGGTGAAGATGCAGTCTTTGCCTCGTCCTTTCCGCTAGGAAAAGAAAGGGGGAGAAGTTAGGGTGTTTTGGATGACTCCCAAGATGTGGAAATATCGTCCTTACTTCCAGACAATTAAATACCACATGAAAACTTGAGAGCACTGCTCAGGGAAGTCTTAAAATCAAATTTACCTTCAGCTGTGTCTCAACAAATTTTCATAAGCTGCAATTCTGCAGTGTGATTAACAAGAGAAAGACAAGCTTTTCAAGATGTTGATATATTCATATGAAACCGCAAAACTATTAATTCCAGATTACCTTGCCGATCAGCTTCCCTTTCTTGTTCATACATATGTAGTATCCCGTCTTTGCCCCTTTAATACGAATGCGACTTCCAAAAGAGTCTGTCTCCACCTCCAGTTTTGCTGCACAGATGCACAATACAAATAATGAGATGACACATTTCTGGAGTAGTGCGTATATTTATTATGATGTTAGAGATGAATGACTTTCGCACACCCCATACTCTGTATAGATGCATCACGTAGAGTAGTATCTGCTATATTTTGAGACTGCACATGCAATTACATGACATTATGATGAAGGATACTGAGTCTTTGTGTTAATTTGTTTAGAGCACTGTCATGATCAGTGCTTTTTTTCTTGTTTGTTTCTTTTTTTTTTACCGAATTATGAAGATGACATATAAGCTCCCTCTTAACCCTTGACACAGCAACAATTTTTTTACAAAGCATGCAAGTGTTCCAAAATAGCTTCAAATGATAGTGATTGTGCACAGCACGATTGTCATTGAATGGCTGTAAATGCTGTGCTGTGATGCAGTTCAGACTGGGGATAAAAGGGAGAGTGAGAATACAGCGGTCAGGGACACAGCCACAAGCACAGAGCAGCGGTCAGATTTGGGCCTGTTACAAGAGTGACACCCACTTAGGATGTGTAGCTTATGCAGTCTGTGTGTGTGTGTGTGCGCGCGCGTGCGCGTGCGTGTGCATGCACATTTTTATATGTGTTTGTGTGTGCATGCATGCGCACGTGTGTAAGTGCATAGGCAGAGAAATTTGAAAGACAAAAGAGCACACAGGAGAGGCGACTAGAGGAAAGGGGATAAAGTGAAGATGCTGACTTCACCGCTCCTTATAAATTGAGTCATACATTGAGTTGTAAAGCAATGAAAATTCCTCATAAAATGACCCTCCAAAAAGCAGGCAGCAGGCATTGAGAAGTGAATGGATGATGGTAGCTGTGGTGGAAAGATGGCTAGACACACCAAACTGCTTTGGTGACAGGAATTTGCTCCCTTTAAATTTAAGACACTTTTTCCTTGCAAGAAATTAAAAATGCCCTTTTACCTAGATTCCATCATAGCAGGTGTCACAGACTTTAAATGCTAAACATTTCTACACCACCACATACTAAAGAAAAAAGTCTTCATAAGGCCAGAAAAGAAGGCAACAGCATTGCCACTTAGAATGTTTACAATTGCTGCTATTGTTTCTCTTGGCTGAAGGATTTTCTAAATGCGCTCAAAAACAACGCAATTTCTACAGCTTTTCAACACAGTCCAACCCATTGATTCTAAACAATTTCCGATTTTTAAAGTGAAAATGTTTCAGAATTAAAGCCACAATTTTCAAAAGATTCAAAAGCACTTGACTGCACAGTAGGCCTAAGCTTGTCTTCAGATTTAATTGATTGTTCATAAGTCTTCAAATAAAGTTGCTTCAATATTACAGAGACTTTAAAAACTGTTTTCCTTGAATGAATTAACATATGTGGATCTTTGCTCAGCTGACTTTTGCAATGCAGACCGGCGATTAAAAGAGCGAGGTTCAAGGGCGTGAGGACACAAGTCATACTAGTCTTTGTTGCAGCCGCTTCAGAGAATGTGAGCTACTCAGAAAATGTCAAAAACTGGGAAAATAAGATAAACTGATTTTTTCCTCCCTCTCTCTCTCTCTTTATATATTTTGAATAAATGTCTCTCTCCCAACAACAATTGAATTGCCCTGTCCTGCCGCTTAAATATGCCTCAACATTGTGGTGAAATTGGATCTCAATATTGCTTTTTATAATTTGGATTTTAGTTGTTGAAACCAGTTCTCTTAAAGACAGCATTTGCTTTGCATATCTTTTATTGCCATTTCTAATGTAAAATGGCCTGATGTGTTGGTCACTTCATTCTTACCGTGCACTGCCCCGTCGTCTCCATTGGCATTGACGCGCTTGTTGCCCAGGACCTGGACGTGTTTGCCGCTGGTTCGGCTGTACAGCTGGTATGTTCGGGTCAACCTGCGGCTCGTCCGGTCCGACAGCCTGCTTTGCTCAGTCACATGGTGCTTAAAATTAGGAGGGGACTGCACAGTGTTCTGTCAATAGAAAACACATGTTATAAAAACCTCACATCTATTTTAATATCACTGAATTTTAATGTTCACCTCGAAAATCCCCTTATTGGAAAACTCAACTACATCTGCATGAGGAGTCTACCTGGCCAGTTAAACAGCCAATGCCTTGGCCCACAGCTTGCACTTAATTAATATTATTTCATTCATCAAATTCAGACCATTCACCCATACATTTTGTCTGACATTTATTTGTAGAGTGGATTTTTTTGTGAATTTGCATTGGGCATGACTTGACTAAAGAGAAAAAAATCCCCTTTGGAAGCGGAGAGTGTTTGGGGAGATGCTTGGATGGAGCCCGCTGTCCTCACTCGGGATGACATATTCCTCTGATGGTTGTTTTTACCACCGATGATCTTTCACCCCTGTCTCTCCGGACTATTTCCCTTAACGGTTCCTTTTTTTCAATCCAGCCATACTCCATCCACATATGTTTTAACAATTACCTTTTAGGCTGGAGCTTAACTCTTTTCAAGATGTTTGAATTGTTGCCAATTGCCATAGCACTCGTAGTAAAATGTTTTCATTGTTATTGCACCCTATTGCAGATGTAGAGTCGGTAGACTAAGCCACTAAGCATGTAGGCTAGATACCTGTTAAGTTTTACTTAGTAAATGAAGGAGATATTTGTTGGAGCAGTGAAATATTAATGCTTTTTATTGAAGTGAAAATGTGAGTTACCTGTGCGTAAAAGCAAAGCGCCGCGAACTGAAGTAACCTGAGGGGAAAAGGAAAATAAAATAACTTAAACCGTCTAATTTATTTATTCAGTAACTTACATAGAGGGCTATTATGTTGATACCTGGGATCTCCTTGAAATGTCTTTACTTACAGATAACCTAATCTCGATGTCCTAAGCCTCATCTTGAAATAAGTCAGATATTGCTTCATGAATACTCCACTCATTCAGTGCTTCAGCCTCTTGGAAATAAAGTTCCTCCTGATGGGAATTTCAACTCAGCTTTATCTCCCTCCTGTTACATATAGAAAATGATAGCCTCAGCAACGGAGAGATCCAAAACTGACGGGGTCCCAGGTAGGATCCACTCATTGATAGCTTTACAATAAAAAAGTCCAGGAGATTTAAAAGCGCTGCGGAGCCGATCCAAACTGAAAGTCCGGAGAAAGTACTGCTGTCATCAAACGACGTTGTTTCACGACCACCATCAAATCCCTCTTGTGTCAATCATTCTCTCACCAATGAAGGTCTTGATTAACGTTTAAAGTTGAAATAAATCCCCTTTGAGTTTACAGTGGAGTGACGAGCGTGGAAGAATTCTTTTTTACGCAGGAATCACAGTCTTTACGCATCAGCGGTAAGATGCACATACATTTTGGCAACATGAATGATGAAAATAGAAAAAAAAAATAATCAAGTAAACTAGTGCCAATACAGCTTTATTTGTTTTCTGTGCAATTATAGCAATGATGATACTGTCTCTAGGATATGCTGATAGTGCCCGGGTAGCAAGTCTCCAACGTCAACCTTTCTCCCACACGTGTATTTCTTGTGGTTGCCGCTACTCCAGCATCTGTCTCCCTCAACATTTAAATACTTTAACTTGCGGGAAAGTCAATATCCTCGGCGAGAGCAGGCGGGGCGTTCAAGCTGGAGCCAATTTGAAACTGAATACTTGTAGAAACTGTCTGCCTGTGCTTATTTGCATAGAAATAAAAACCCATAAACAAGGCAATTATCAATAGGATAAATAATACAATTCAACAAAATGCCGTAAATGCCGTATTTCATGAAAGACACGGAAAAAGTCGCATATAATGGGTTAATATGGAGGTTGGATCCACAGAGGAAAGCACCAAATAAAGTTACAGCGACCATGTACCCTACTAGTACCTTAAAATTTTTGTATTAGCACTGAATCAGAATCATGCATATACATTGAGATGAATGCATTCAAATTCTTAAACCTTTATTTATAGAAAAGCACAGTGCACTTGATTTTATAAGCAGAAATGTCCACATGGAAAAATTCCCTGGCATGTATTTGAGAAAATCTACAGTTACATTAACTTATTCCCTTACTGCAGGTTAGAGGTTGTTTGGTGGTCCCCTAGGACAGACCTCGATGTACTTTTTCATCATACATATGTAAGTAATATGTATTCCATGTGAACACATGACACAGGGTGGTTTTCACATAACATCTAAGCCTTTGCCTTAGATACAAATGGTCTCACACTCACAATCATTATTCCATAACTTTTCATAGTCTTTGTTTGATTCTTAGGATGTGTCCAGGGCTTTGTGTGCAGCCTTTACAGCATGGTTTCATACTGCACATCATGCAATTATGTTGTAATAATTATGTGTAATGATAAAGTGGAGATAATGTACAGATATGTTCAAGTGAACATATCTGTCACACACTTAGGGGAGACTGGGATTGGTTGTAACATGGGATAGTTAAACCCTTTCAATTCCTCCAATCAGGAGTAGGTTAGAAATCATGTGATCCACTCTGCTGTGTAGATGCTCCTTTCAGTCCTAAGTCCCAAAAGTGGAAAGGCAAGAGGCTGCAAATAAAACTGGCAATTTTACAGCCAAATTTCTTGTGAAGATTTTGTTGTTTTTAGTTGTTGTTTTTTTAGGATGTCAAAGTCTGTCTACTGTCAGAATGATTAGGATAAGGATTAGGATAATCAACAGACTTCGGAGGCAAATATCTAATGGTTACTAGGTTTGGGGATAGTTGTAAGAAAATTGAGATGTTACAAATGAATCCATTAACACACACATTAGCAAGGAGATCGACAGAAATGTGAAAAACTAGCTGCAGTCCCCCCTACCATGACTATTTGTGCATGTACTGATGAAATAAAAATTGACTTAACAGTGTGGCTGTAGGATAGACTAAAGCTAAACACAAATAAATTTGTCTTCAAAGGGGAACCCCAAAATTGCAGGAAAAACTCTTCACACCATGCACCCCTTTCTCAATACAAAAATCACTTATCTCTCTCCTTAATGTAAGAGCAATGTGAAACATATTTCAGAGGCTGTAAATTCCTTGACACCATTGCAGTGTATCAGAATAGATGTGCTGATCCGTGTTCAGTACCCAAACCTTGTGTGCCATCATTGGAGACCACTCTTACCTGTGAGGCTTGGTAGATACAGGCCCATATTCTGTGTATGAACAGCATGGGAACCTTTTGTTCCCTGCACACCAAACAGCTGTTCAAGCATAAAAGGTGTAATTATGTGAATATAGTCAATGTCTTAGCTGTAAATCAGTCATGTCAGCCAATGCAAGGGATTTAGAGTGTGAAAATGTACCTGCCTTATTAGTTCCAGTGGGACACTGCATAAAGTGATTTTGCCACCTGGAACGATTCAGCACTTTGTTCTGGCATATTTTGACCCCCATGAAATGATATCCAGATATAGAATCCACATGTTTATATGCATGGTAATTAAAGCTCTTATTATTTATTCATTGAAGCTATTTTTTTTTATCAAGACAAGATAATGATTTATCAAATATGCATGTTTGACTATTTGTACATACAAATTATGAGTTCCCTTTCAAGTCAGTTTACACATCCCATTAGTTTGATGGGGGACAGAGGAGATATTT
>OMKZ01019025.1:19942-32213 GCA_900302535.1 Neoniphon sammara
TGATTTCAGAAGAGTAAACAAATTGTTTGGAGATACGCTTTGGAGTGACTGATTAATCTCGGGCCCTTTTTCATTCATTCAAATGCCCTTATTACTGAAGCTTTCTGACATGTGTAAGTTTGCAATATGTTTGAATAATCTTGTTGGTACACGACCAAAAACAATGCATATTAATTTTGGATTAAGTAAGAATTTTTTTTTTCATAAATCATCATACAGTATTTGCTTGTCATGTGAAGCAGGTAAAGAGTTTTAATTAAAAGTTAACCTCTCTTGAAAACTGTGGCTGTTCTCATAAGGCTATAATTATTATCATTGCACAAATGAAAAAGTAGCAGCTGATATTGACATGGAACATCCATATCTGTACCTTAAGCTAGCGCTGACCATTAGCTGAATGTCTTCTTAATTAATTCCTCCTCACAGTGTCCATTTCAGTGCAGTGTTTGGCCACGCCAAATGAACACAAAACTCCACAGTTAAGTTTGATTTATTTTCAAACAGCTCAGCTGCTGTCCACGTTGGAATGAAATCTTCAGCAGCTAAGTGTGATGCATCTTTGGAGAGCTTGGTTCAGCGCATATAGGGAGGGAATATACTGCTGTGCAATCTTGGCTTCTTATATCTGCCCCACAGCTTTTCCTGCTTTGAAAAACTGACTGAGAACATTTGTTCCAGTACCGTGTGAAGTTGGTACATCTCTTTGACTTTACCCTCACAACAACCTACAACAGCCACTTGCAATTTAGAAACAATTTCCTCTCTGAGGATGACTTTAACCCAGATGACATTTGGATAAGGTGACCTGTCAGGCAGGTTTGGCTTAAGTTCCCCAGACTGTTCATGAAAGCCTCCCTGGTTCCTCTGAAACTTGATCAAAAGCTACCATTTTTTATTCTAATGTTTTTTTACATACCTAACAGTCTGCTGCCTCACTCCTCAGATTCTCTAGTGACCAGCTTTTCTGGCCTTTTAATGAGTATGAGAAGAGTTGTGAGGAGTTGACATGGCTCCAAGTGTTGCCCCAGATCCCAACTCTCTTGCCTTTTCCCTTACTCTCCCTATTGCTGGTTCCTGCTTTTCTCATTTGGATCGGACCTTGCTAGCTAATACAAAGGCCTGGTATCAGTGAGTGGGGTACAAAGACAGCATCACTAGAGGCTGCAAAGAGAAAGAAAAAATCTGAGAGAGGAACTTTTTGGCAAAGGTGCACGTCGGTTATTCTTAGAAGAGGAGTGACTGAATGTCTGAAAAGGCCCAAGAGCAGACTACCATTCAGCGAGAGGTATTATTCCCTCTAGCTAATGTGAGACATAAAAATACACACACTGCCATAAGGCAGGGCCAATGGAAAGGTAGACACCATAGAGGAAGAGAAAAAACAGAACCAGAGAGAAAGATGGACAGAGAGAGAAAGAGTGACATTGTGTGTGTGTCTGCATGTATGTGTATGTGTATGTGTGTGTGTGTGTGTGTGTGTGTGTGTGTGTGTGTGCTGGGGTGGAAGCAAAGTGTGGGATTTGGGGATTCTCAGTGTCATCTGGCAGCAGTGTCATTCACTGTCCAAACCTCAGCGGTCTTTGAAGCATATAGTAAAGAAAAACTCTTCGTCCACCCAGAGATGTGTCGTAATTATGCCTCTCTGCTTTGTTGTAACAACCTGCACCACAAAATCTGCCTGTCACCACACCAGTAACTTACCTTGATTAACGCGAGTGTCTTGGCTTGCACCACAAAATTGCTGAAAATTACAATTTTTTTCCTGGTGCCTTTGTAGGACGACATGGAAGATCAATAGCATACACTCTCCTAATTGAGCTTTATTTTTTGGCATTTCTGCTTTATTTAATGGGGAGCAGTGGAATAATAGACCAGGAGGGACAGGAAATGTATGACATATGACAAGTTGAGTAACTGGCTCATACGCAGCAGTGTGATGCACCTTATACTCATGAGCCATCTGGATCATTCCCCCTCCCAAAAGTCCAGTTGCCAGTGTATTTATTGAACAGTTTAATGGTTTGCAATTATGAAATCTGCCTTTTTTCTCATTGGCTGTTATATTATAAATGAATCTCCTTAGTGGAATGATGGAAAGACAGAGAGAGAGAGAGTAATTGTACTACACTGGGCCATTAGGATGAGGTAATCCCTGGGATAGGAGGTGTGTGTGGGGGGTTCTGTCTACCTTTCAGTCACTCGGAGCAGCTTAGCCGCACGGTAGCCACTTGTGTATGTGTGTGTGTGAGAGAGAGAGAGAGAGAGAGTGAGTGAGTGAGTGAATGAGTAGGGTTGGTGGTTGTGTGGGTGTCACAATTCCACCGGCTGAGAAAATTGTTACACTGAGAAAATTCGGAAAATTAAGTCAAAGTTCTCACCGCCAAATGACTGTGAGGGCTGCCACGGCTTAAGTATTTATTCATGTTTCAGCGGAGTTCAGCGCTTGAATGACTTTTTAACTGTATGAAATGACTGTCTGGGAATGACCCCAGTGTGTAGAAGTGATTAAGGGAACCCGATTTTGCCATAAACCAAATGTGTTTGCGTAACGACCTTGAGTGGCTCTCTCAGCGGTATTAAAGCCACACCGATCCCTCTTGAAGCTTTTAAAAACAGTTTCAAAACCCAAATATAAAAAAAAATCACCTTTATGTTGTTATTTCTTTGGGAAAGCTAAATATGAGGCAAGAAATAGCACATTTAATTTTTCACCAAGTCTTAGAAAATTACCAAGTTGTTGTCGGACGAGTAATCCAAGAGAAGCAGAAAAGACGAAGGGCCCCACAGTGGGATCCCCGCCCTTCCCTGGGAGGAAAGGTGTGTGTGGGGTGAGGTGCTGGCAATGAGCTAGAAAGTTGCCGTTGGCTCTGTCAAAGCGGTCCTCCTTCCCAGTGACGTGGATGTTTCCCCCTGACTTCACCCCGCAACCCCCCACCTCGAATGGACTGTGATTTACTGTCTTGTAAACACATAGGAAGTAGCATTGAAAACGCTTTAACAAAGTCAATAAAAGCAGACATCATTCCTGGTATCAGGGGGTGGTGAGGGGATGAGGTTTGGGGTGGCTGAGGGCAGGTTTCCCCTCGTTCCTCCATCTCTCCATCTCCCTGTCCGTCATCTGTCTCCTCTGATCCTCCTTCTCCTCCTTCTCTCCCTGTTATCCCCCTCTCTCTTTCTCTGCATCCCTCCATTTTCATATCATCCTCTCCATCCTCCCCTCCGTTCATTTTTCATCCCGGCCTCCCTCCCCTCCCTCTCTCCCTCCCTCTCTCTCTCTCTCTCTTTCTGTCTTTTTTATTCCGTGCATTGGGCAGTGGACAGCCAGAGCAATGGCTTTAGCAGACCTACCTGCAGGGCTGCTTAGGGCGGCTCTTTCATCTGGGCTCTGGAGAAAGAAGCCCCCGGCCCTGAAACAGCTGTGTGGACCTGGGAGTGAGAGGACCATGAAAAACGCAGAGAAGAAAGAAAGGAAATTCAATGGACCTCTGGGAGTCTTACCTCCCCGTGCCTCTCTCTCCCTCTGTCATCTCCTCTTTTTCTTATTCTCTCTCTTGCTTGCTCATTATCTTGCAAAGTTACCCTGTCCAGTAGTCCCACTCTTTGTTGAAAGTGTTTTGCCTTCACTCTGTCCTATTTTCGAAATAATTTTTGTATTCCTTCTTCTTACTTTACCCTTCGATCTTCTTTCTTTACCCTTCGGTCTTGGCTTTTCATTCCCCCAGCGTTTTCTTGCAGTTGCAGTTTTGGTCTCTCTCAGCCTTGAAACAAGCCAGTTTCACGTCAACACTGTGTAACATCCATTTCAGCCACAGACCTCACATGCTCCCTTTCACTACCACATTAATCAAAATGTATGAACGTGAGGAGGGATTCAGAAAAAAATAAGCCTGCAGCATCAGTGATGATCACAGATGAACCAATATCAGCCTATAATTGGGGCCAGCTTCAGGTGGTAAATGCAATCACTCAGTAACTTAGACATTTTATCTGACAAGAACAAAAAGCTGTATGGATGTATAATTCAATTTCAAGTGTTTTTTTGCTTTCTTTCAATTTTGTCAATTTTGTAATGTTTCTATTATTTTCATCTATAAAATTAACACAGATTATGTCTATAGATTCATAAATCAAACTCCCAGGACCACAGAAATTGTGATAGATTGATGGTCCAATCAATATCAGCCTCGATTAAATGCAGTATCAGTATGTTTAGGCCACCTGTAAAGCTTCACCTAAATATTGTTAGGCAATGTTTAAGCTTTGTCCTCTCAGTGGGTGTGAAAAATCTGGTTCAGGCTTCCCGAAATGCTGAGACATGGAGCATGCTATCAAAGCATGCTCCATGTTAGTCCTTATTTTTTCTCCCCTCAGAGATTTTATTTGGGTACAACATATTCATTATCCAGTACGTTGACTTTGGCATGACTCATGAAGCGCTGAGCCTCCCACATTCACTGCTATTGGAGTGTATATTCATTGCCGGCAGTCAGGCTCTTCTTTCAACTTTTCAACATTTCAAACTGGGATTTAGCTCATGTAAAATGAACAAGTAAGTGACAGCATGACAGTTACATGGACACAGTTTTTGCACCTGCTTGCCCATGAACACAGGGTTGTGCCTGCAAAAAACCACAAAGGGAAACATCACTTTGAACTTTTGAAGCAAATAGGCACAGTGCATTAAATTAATTCTTAGTTTCTGTGTTAGAGTTTGCATGATGCAAGTGTGCATCTTAATTATGTGTTTTCCACCGTATTTTTTATTTATCTTGTTTATGTTTTTATTTTTGTTGTATTTTTGTTGTTGTTGTTGTTGTATATTTTTTTGCTGACAATTCTGTACATGATCCAGTGAGCAATATAAAGCAATTTAACTTGTATTTGCATTATACCTATGACAATTATGAGCTTTTTTTATATGGCTTGCTAGTGAAAAATAATCACCTCATAATTTTTGGTTTCCACCTTAACAGGTCTGTTTTTGGAAACAAAGACCAACTTGGACTAATTTCTCATCTCGGGCAATGTCGTAGGTGCACTTTCAGCTTCAGCTTCTGAAAAATGAGAAAGAGGAGCTGGAGTTTTGGAGTTGAACGTAATGTCCCTCATGCATCATCACCATCAGTCCACTCTGTGGTGAGATCACCGTCCTGGTTTTAAAATTCCTCACACTCATCCAAGAGGTGGGATATAATAAAAAAAAAAAAAGAGCAATTGGTGAGAATCTGTACCATCCCAGTGGTACAGCTCAAATGGCTTCCCTGTCTGAGGCTTTTATAATCCTATTGTTGCCCCTCTACATACCAGTTACACCGAGTCCTGCAGGTGTTAGCTGATTTGTTTATGTTGGAAAGTGATATACTTACTGGGGTTTATCACTGGAGTAACTCTGTCCTTCTACCATGATCGTGTTAGCTTGTCAAAACTGCTTGAAATGTGTGTGTGTGTGTGTGTGAGAGAGAGAGAGAGAGAGAGAGAGTGAAAAAGAGGGAGGCAGGGAGAGCGAGCATCAGGTACACACAGACTGAATTCAGTTTTTTATTTATTTATTTATTTATTTTACTTTTTTTATTGCCAGTGATGATTTTCTCACGTTCATCTGTTTCTGCTAACTGACTGAAACATGTAAAGTTAGTGGAGCAAAGGTCACCAGAGGGTCAGCTTGTGTTGCCCTCCGCCATTCAAAACAAATGTATCCTGTTACCTCATTTGCTTCAGTTCAGTTTCACATTTGCAAGTCACCAGGTAGTTAACATACTATTATTATTATTATTTTTAGTAGTAGTAGTAGTAGTTGTTGTTGTTGTAGTAGTATTGCTGTTGTTGTTATGATTACTTGACAAAATAATATTCAAAGCTCAGCATTAGTGCAGGTTTCAGTCTCTGAACACTTTTTCAGCTGCTTTCCTAAACAATATAAAAACATGCTCTCTGAACACAGGGAAGTCTCACTCTGTGGTGCTAAAACAACATCAACAGAACCTATAAAGACTCAGATCGCAAGTTTTCCATTCCTTTATTGTCAAGTGTTTTAAAGCCCACTTAACAGAGGGGACTTTAATAGTATCATAACAGTTATGGATTACTGGCAAAGTACTCCAGCAGCACCGTTCCCCCAACAGTTAAAAGCCAGCATTGGAAGATGTAAAAAACTGACCTGTGAATCACCTGGCTCTTCCATCCCTCTCTCCATCCTACTCCCCACCCCTGCTCCCCCAGAGAATCCACTCCGAGAGAGCGAGACCACAAGATATAAAATGAAAATGGAGAGATGGGGAGAGCTGGAAATAAAGGGTGGGAGGGTGGCTGGTTGACAGTGGGGGCTAAGTAAGGCATAGAAATACAAAACTGGGGGGACAGAGTGAGAAAGCAGGGAAGGAAAGTCTACTTTGAGGCCGAGAAAAAAGCGAGAGAGAGCGGCTTGACCAGGCTAGTGTTGAGTACTGTTTTGTTTGTTTAGTCCTCTTCAAAGGCAAGCTTAATTATTTTACCATGCTTTGCCTGGAGAGACTTCAGGATTCATGGGCTGCTTTCAGCCCCTATCTCCTCCGACCAATTGTGGGCTTAACCCTTTGTCTTCCAACCTGTAGCTGACTTAACCCTCTGAAGGATCACTTCCAAGATATTACTGCAGTTAGAGGTTTAGATTATCATTCCAGTAATCAAGAAATACTGTAATTGAATTTTTTCATTTATTTTTTATCTTTGGGATCCTCTGAAAATTGGTCCCATTTCTCGTCCGTGCACACAGTGACAGTGAACTGATGACTGTACACACTCATATCTTCACAAAAATGAATCGCTGTCTGAAGTCTGGACTGATGTTTGCTGCCTGCATCCAAAGTTGCGCTTGCAAGTTTGGCTACAGGCAACAAATACAACACTTGTGAGCTACTGATGTGTGGGCGAGCGAGTGAGAGAATCAAAGTGGATGTGGAGGAGCGAACATCACAGCACAGAGCAGGACACATTTTAACAGAGTTAAAATAGACTGACTTGGCAGCTAGTTTACAGCTGTTTAAACCTGTGATCAGTAGATTTTTCTCCTGTTAAAGTTAACAATCATAATGGTTAACTGGTTGTCTTGTATCTAACAACGTCTAATAGCAATGTCACCTTCATTAGTTGAATCAATGGATGGGTTTGAATGGGCTTCATGAATGTGTTGGGATATAGTCCAAAAGCCTGTTTCAGGTTTTGACCCATAGTTGAGAAACCAGACTTTACATTATTTCAGGATTCAATATTTTATTTCCACTTCATCTTCATAGTGGCTGGAATTAGCTGTAGTGCGCTCATAAACAAAGAAAAAACAAACTTCCATAAAACACAGTATAAGACAATGCCATCAAAACACTGTAAGACATAAAACAATCTAAAAATGAAGTAAAAAGCAGTTCTAAAATGACAGATAAAATGTTAAACACATGGGGATTAATTAAGGTCCCAATGGTTGTGATGATTCCTTCAGATGACAGTAGGAGAGGTGGTGTTTCTGAATCTGGAGGTTTTGGTCCGGATTGATCTTTTTAGTCTTTTCCCTGATGGGAGTAGCTGCAACAGGGCGTTGACTGGGTAGGAGGAGTCTTTTAAAATGTTTCTACCAACCTTTTGCATTTGGGCCACACAGATTTCAGACAGAGGGTTAGCTTAGTTCCAATGATGTTACAGACTGAATTTATAACTCTGTCCAACTGTTTCATGCCTTATCTAAGTTCTTTTAATTTGGAAGATGTGGTAAAACCTTACATTTGTTGGATATTCGTAACACATCTATAAACACAGCATTAAATTAAACATCTCTAACACATACTCTTCAAATACATCTGCACCATATTAGTTTATTCATGATAACATGACTCCAGATGTATTGTAACTTGTCTGTTATTGTGTATATTATGACACTTGCCCATTTTGCATTTCTTATTTGAGGTAACAAAATGACAGGACCATGTCAAAAGGTGCTTGGACTGGATTGTCTGGTGGTGCGACTTTGTAGTGAGTGGACAAGATGCTGGGAATGAGAAATTTCAAGTCACAATGCATGCTTTTATGTTGAAACAGAATATTATAAGTACTTTTCTTTCCATTTTGTTCACTCATTTTGCACAAAAGGGTCGGGAATGTTGTGGCTTAGTGGCTCCTTCAAATGAATTGTGATTTTGTTCCATCAGGTGTGGCAAGTGAACAGCAGATCACTTTACATCAAATGGGAATGCCACTCAGTTTAGGAATTTATGTGTTATTCCTATAGTCTAGACAGTCTAGGACAAATGTCATGGAGATGTGAATTTGGACCCGCTCCATAAAAGAACAAACTGCACAAAATGGTACAGGTGACTGCACACTTTTATTATATTTTTAACACAGTATTTAGTCTCATATTCAGCCAGAAAATATTCTTTTTCCTTAAACAAGTGAAAAAATGCCAATTTTGTCAGATAATTAAAATTGTTGTCCAGTGTTATTTTATCAGGAATGTTTAAAGAAAGTAATTATTAATATGTTTTATGCTAATCGTGGAATTATCACACCCTACAGGCAGATTTATTTATTTATTTGTTTGTTTGTTTGTTTTTGACTTGTTTCACTTGATTTGTTTCAAGAAAATCTTTATTTTTAAGACTCCGTTCCACATTAAATAACTTGTAAGATTTCTGGCAGTGTGAGAGCACCCAGGGTGCTTTTTTCTGGGAATAACATTTTCTGGTTCATAACCACTAATAATACAGAATAAAGCTCATTGGGTTATAAAAGGAAACAAATACTCTGTAGGCTCACAAAATCAGCCCTTCATCCACTGAACAGTTCCAGATTTTACATCTTGATGGCATCACAGGTTTTAGACCCTGTTCTCTGGTTTCTGGCTTTGGCGCAGATGTGTTCATTTTCACATAGAAATTGAGACATAATGATTTTTTTATATCCAGCAAGAAAAATAGCAATTGCTTCCTACCACAAATTACACAGGCTTGCCTTTAGAGACCTTTTTATGTTTATTTTAACGCTTTATAAATCCTCACAGTAAAGTAATGTGGTGTAATGCAATGATAAGGACTGGCTACATGCCAGGAGTATTCTTGCATGTAGATCAAGTTACTGCGTGTCCCAGAAGTTATAATGATGCCTTTTGGCCAGGTTTTTTTCTTTCTTTTTTTTTTTGGACATTGTTGTAACATTGCTGAAGAGCCTCAAAGATTGTAGTGGAATTGCCTGAAATTGTGGTGGAAGTTCAAGTCCAACAAGGCAAAATGGGAGGCACAGTGAGCAGCAAGACTATCTTTCAAACCAAAGGCACTGAAGCCCCCATGAGCTCCAGGGATGCTGTTCTGTACCTGACCCAGCTGTCTGACCTCCCTGTGGAGGGGAGCAAGTGAAAAGACAATTTCCCCTTTGGGAATCAACAGAGTATCACAAAAAAGTCATCACCTCACCAATTTCACTGGACAGCTTACAAGTCTCTGTTGGCCTGTGAGCATGAAGAGTGCACTGGATTGAGAACACATTGTGATGGTGAATACAGGCACAGACATTTCTTAAAACGATATGATACATGGCATTTTTCATTAAAATGTTTTTATTGTCATCATTGGGTGTGGAAAACATTATGAAACTGCAAGAAGTCCTTTCTATGTAGAGAGAGGCCTATCGGTTGATTTCTCCTGAGTCAAATGAGCAGTTTTCCTGGGGATTAAAAGTTACTTTCACATTTAAGAGTGGAACGATTCAATCAGAACAGGACCTCAGTTTTTATTCCTCCCGCCCCCAGTTGATTGACACTTCAACTGCACCTGTTATCCTCTGCTAGACTCAACAAACAGTAGTAACAGTAACTGTTAGCTTGTTAGCATGGCATCCTAATTTTGTGCTGTTCAAGGATATAAATCCACCATTTTACTGAGGATTATTTTATTTATTTTTCAGTCTTTCTCACATCAGCTCTACTGCTACAAGCCTCCAAAGTGTAAGGTTTTAGCAAGTGAGCTCTACAGCAATGTTAGCTATGAAAATATATGCAGACATATTGTTGCATTGCTTGTAAGACCTGTAACTATTTTAGCTCCAACAAGTGGGATATTTCAGACAATATCTTTACCCTACAAGGGGAACTAAAGCCCTCCCAGCCATGCTGGAATGGATTACTGTAGAAAATGCAGCCCCTAAAACTACATTTTATTACAATTATTGACTTTTAGGAACTCTCAGATCTTGGCGGATGATGAAGACAGTACTCAAGAATAATACTAAGTACGAAAATCCCCATTTTTAACTGGGTTTACCTTCCCTTTAAATATAGATCATAAATACAGTATGCACACAATTAACAGGAACACCAATTACAATTTCTTTGCATAGAAACTAGTTTGATGTGTAACATTTAAGTTATGATTTGTTAGAAGAGTTCTATGTTATACCTACATCCCTCTATTATCAGACGTATCCCCTTTACTGGACACATCTGTTTTCCAGATCAAAAACCACATGTTCTCCTGATATCAGTATTGTAGTGTAGCTAAATTGTTACCAAGTATCTTACAATAGGAATTTAGGTTTCTTCTTTGTCACGTCACCAAAGTTATCATTTATTTTGTCTCTGTCAGTGCTCTTAAACAGAATAGCAGTAAATGCCTGAATCTTCAGTTCTGTTGTGCCACCTTTACCTTGTTCACATACCACTATACTAGTGCTTTGAGATACATTATGCCAATTACTGAACTGGGTGACATGCTGTTACATCCCCACAAAATGGAGAATTACCAAACAAAATCTGTCTGAAATATAATTTAGAAGTGAGGAAAAGAATTACTGTCTGAATTATCACTGCCTGTCATTTGCAAGTAGATCAGTACAATCACAAAGTTAACAATACGTGAAAAGTTAAAGCAGAGGGTTTTTCACCAAATGCACCTGGGTATTTATGTTATGGAGTATCGTTATCAGCTTGTCATGTGATCTGTGTGTTAGTGATACACTGGGGGTCAAAAGCTGCCATCCTAATCCGCCAGCTATCCCTTACTAAATCGCTCTCAACGCTACCGTAAAAGTCACTATAAAACCGAAAAATTGCATCATGGAAACAGGACTCCTCCGCTCCTTTCTTTGTCTCTGTACCTCTTCATCCCTCACTTCTTTTCCCCATTTATTCTTTTTTGCCTTTTTCCTGTTCTCTCATTTTCTATCCTCATCACCTCTCACCTTTTCTCCTTTTCACTCTCTTCTTCGCGCTACATCTCCCTCATCCTTCCTTTACCTACCTCTCTTTCCTTCTGCTTTCTCTCTGTCTCTCGCTCCCTCCTGTCACTCCCCCCTCCACCCTCCTCTTCCTCCCCATTCCTTCTTTCCTCTGCAGTCTCCAACCTGTGGAACCAATCAGACCTTGTAAGCGGGGGCCTTTTGCCCCTTGTCGTGTGGTCGGTTTAACCCGTGGCTGCAAAGGACCTTCGCCTTGCAGCACGACCACCACCTTGCCTGCCTCAGTGGGTGGGGATGGTACGGGATGGGGGGACCACCAAGCCTCTTTTGAACCCCTGTCCTCTCTTAAAACAGTATGGGGGGGACTTGCTGTAAAAGAGGAAGGACATGGATATGGTTAACAGAGCTTTAAACAAAAACTATGAGATTTTTGTGCTCTGTGAAGCAAAAAGTTCTTGTGGAAAAATGGCGGTGCAATTATTTAATCAAATTCATCATATTTTTTTTTTTAATGCTGCCCACCTTTTATCTTTTGTTGGCTATCTGTGTCAGGATATGGTTCATCCTCTTTAGGGGTAAACAAACAGTGAACTCCTCTTTTAGCGCCCAAGCAGATCGTCTCCTTTCACCCTCACCCCAACCGCCTGGAATGCTTTTAACAATTCGCCGTCGGACGCAGAAGAACACGGGACACTGGGAGATTGTGGCATTCCAGAGGGGAGCATTTTTTTGTCGCTCTTCACGTGTCAATCAGCGACACTATCTCCTTGTCACCCCTGTAACCTTCCCCCCAACACACACACACACACACACACACACACACACACACAAACACATACACCAGACCACGGACCCAGACCCCTTTGCTCGGTCTCAGTTTAAGGACACGGTTGTCGATGTGTTAAGCGCCTAAGAATGCAGCCTTACGGTGAGTATAAGGCACACAAACACAGTTTTCTCAGACTTCACACACAAGGCTCTTGCACGTCCGACATCTGTGATGTGGGTCGCTGAGAAGCACCTCTCCTCTGGTGAAATACAGAGAGTAGCAGGTCTCTTTTAACGAGGAGCCTGAGTC
>OMKZ01019026.1:0-26674 GCA_900302535.1 Neoniphon sammara
ATATATGTATATATATATATACACACACACACACACACACACACACACACACACACACACACTTTCCACGATTCTCTCTGGATAATTAAACTCAGTACCTCATTTATTTTAATTAGACTGCTGCATTGTAGTATTGGTAGTAGTCACATTATTGTGCATATGGCAAGTTAAAGAATTTTTGGATTGCACTTGTCTGGCTAAAGTGTGTTTGCCTGTCCTGTCCAAAGACTGCCTATGCATCTTTAAGATTTATACTGGAGAGTGACCAAGGATGTCATAATAAAATAATAATAACAAAAGCAATGATCACTTTAAAAAATACTGTACAGAAATTTACAGATAGACTCTCTCTTATGTATCAGAGGATCAACAGTATACGAACAAAATGCCCCATTTTGCACTAGTTAGTCATAAAAATGGGATATAAAAAATGAAAGAACATCAAAAACATCTCATCTTAACACCTTGGGGATTTGCCTTCTAATGGAAGGTAGAATTTAGGGCAGGATGGAGAAGAATGGGCTGAGCTGGGGAAAGAAAATGCTTTGTTAGAGCTGGTCAGATGTGTTGTTGAGAGTGCAGTGCAGGGACAGGAGGCCTAATGGGATATGCCAGAGTGGAGGGAGAGAAAAACAGAGACAGGCAGAGAGAGAGAGAAAGAAAGAGAGAGAGAGCTCTGGTGGTCAGGGAAGAACAGAAAGTAAAAGGAAAAAAACAGATGTGAGAGGATAGAAGAAACAGGTGAAACATCTTTTCTAAGCGTGTACTGCTAATAAGGGCTACTAAAAGACATGGAGCTAAATCTAGCCAATTAAAGGAAGAATCATGTTGTGAATTCCGTGCTCAGAAGAAAAATATCACATTTCACTTAGTTCTACTGGTCATAGTTCTTTGCTTTTATTTTCTTGATCATGTAAATTTAGGAGTGCTCAAGGAAATATGTGACATCAATCAAACATTTGTCAACTCTTGGGACAGAAGAATAGGGGTGGCTAATCACTGACAACAGAAGGTGGAGGGAGGAAGGTGAACAGTTTACAAAAAAAGTCAGCATGCAGCACACGACACAAGCAGAATACCAAAGTGTTCGAACAGAAGAGGCAGATGTTCTTTTCCTCCAGACAAAACCATTTCTTTCGACAGCAAATCCCCCATCACAATACTTAGCAGGGAGACAACACTGCGGGACAGTAGGGTGGAGAGACTTCAAACACACATCCTTGAGGCTGGAGTCTGTCGAATCAATAACACCTCAATGTGCATCTCTGCCAAAGCTACTGAGGCGATGACATGAAAGGCCTGTTGCAGACAATACAGGGATCTTACAAGTTTTCTGCAACTAAGTTCTGCTGCACATCGGGAACAGTCCTATAGCCGCAGTCTGTCGAAAGTAATAGGCCTAGATCTGGCTGGACTTTAAAGCCGGCTTTAGACTGTGTGACAACAGCAACCTTACAAGATCATTGCATATCACATTGTATGAGACGAGATTCCTAAAATCTTGATTGCAGTACGTGTCAGACTGTAAGATTTCAAGTTGTCAGGCTGTCTGATTCATCTGCCTGACGAATCATGACAAAAGAAACATATGTATTCTGTCGGCATCGTCTGCGTCATCTATCTGCGCCACATCTTGTGCATCAGAAAGCCATGAATGAAGAGACGAAGGAGGAGGGTGTGGACCGAATCATGGCTGGACAAAAGAGGGCAACATGAGATGCCAATTTTGCAAAGCAAGCTTGAAGTAAGGTTGTTGGGTCGGCATATGTATTCTGCACCATCCCAATTTCTGCAATGTTCCAGTTGGTTGCTTTCTAGATATGGGTCATAACAGAAGTCACATCGTCTGATTGAGGACTTAAATTTCTGACATTGCCAGAAGTTTGACTCAGCCTGTCTTTGGTCGCAGTGCATCCTAATCGGCTGTTGCTACAAGCATGCCACACAATGCTTTCTAGGAGCACCAATTTGAACTAACAACCAAAGATTTGATCTCGTTTTGTCAAGAATCATCTGCAACGGCAATATCATGGGACAAAATGCAATAAAGTAGGAGGCCTGTAGGAGCCTTTATGGGGACATAAGCCATAGGGGGCCCTCCAGAGAGGCAAGGTGCAACAGTGCTAAGTTGGACATATCTGGATGGGAGGCCCAGTGACAAATTTTGTCAGGTGGCCCAGTTGCATAGGAAGAACACTGCGCTTGGACCAACTACTGCCTTATCCAAGATATAGCTCATAAATCTTGATGAAATGGGTCACACACAAAGTGAATTTTCATAGCAAAATGTTTTTACATCTTGACAGAATGTTTTTGGCTGTACAGCCTTGTTTAGTGCCTGTGGATCCAACTTCCACGTCCCGCTTTATGTAGGTGAGACACAGGTGTTCACAATTAAAATCAGAGTGACAGCCGGCGGGCTGAACCACAAACAAGACAGAAGAACAAGACACACACCGAACAAAAAACTCATGAATTTCAAATGATCCTGAGGATTTCAAGCACAAAGCTATCATAAATCAGTATCACTAATATTTAGCAATGATGTACAAAAGTACATGTTTAATCAATAATGAACACAATCTGTTGGAAGAGGATAAATTGAATAAAGTCCCAACTGATATTGTGTGATGCTGAAGACCTCAAATATATGGCTGTCATAAATCGGTGTCATTCATATTCAAGCAGTGCAATTGTAAAACATATCCTATCTATTAATATTAAGACAATTCATAGAATATCATATTGACTGCAGAGAAGATGAAGTTGAATTGATGGTTTAGTGTCATCATACACTTTGTGATGTTTTCCTGTGTAACTCACAGGCACTTTGGATTTCCAGAGCTTCTCAGTTTTCACTGGCTCTACCTCTCTACCTCCGTTTGCTTACTCACATGGAGGGTTTGCCATGTTGCATGCTGTCCCAAACCAAGTACTGAGCAGTGGAGCAGGGATAGATGAAAAGACGAAGGAGCTTATAAGACTGAGAGAAGAACATGAGAGTCTCTTTACAAAAAAAAGTCAATGACAGATGCCGTCTAGGAGTAGCCATGGCGATCACTGCTTCCTGCTTCCAATGGTGAGTGGGAATGGCTCCCGTAGTTTTTATAACATCGTCCTTATCAAGGAGCTCCCTGCACAGAGGCACAAGTGGAGAGGGGCCCGTTTAGGAAAAGACTCCCATGTTTTTATGGGTTTCTTCTGTGTGCACTGCTTTCCTTCCACAGTCCAAAAACATGTAGGTCAGGTGAAATAATGACTCTAAGTTGCCTATAAGCGTGACTGTGTGTTCCCCGCCTTCTGCTCAGTGCATGCTGGGATTGGTTCCAGTCCCCCATGACTGTGAATAGGAACAAATTGGTATGGAAAATGGATCAATGGATAGATGTTCAATTCAGAACTTCAGTAGTAAAGGGCCAACCAACATAACTGTGCCTAGATGGTACTGGCATTTCACAGTTACATGTATATTAGTACTGGAACATGTTCTTATAATACAGAAAAAAGATAATAAAAACTGAGATTTTTAATGACTTCATATTGATTTTTAATATTTACATTTGCTGAACACTACTCCTAACTTGAACTGAAATGAAACACTGCACACGGACAAACAACAAAAAAATGCAAATGGTGTCATCTTCATTTTTGACCCAAGTCTGGACTACACGCTGCATACCCCGTGTACATTATTTCACAGATAAAGTCACGCACAGTGGCGTTTGAGAAGTTGTCAGTGTGAATAACTGCCCGGTCATTGTGAACCACTGAACCGCTGACTGTGTTGCGTCCTCTTGTGCTGATATTCATTTTTGCTGACAGTCCCTTCCCAAAACCCCTTTATCGCCCATTCTCCTGGACATATTTTCGTAGCATGTCAAAGGAAGGTCTCTCCCCCTCCGGCACAGAGAGCCAACCTTCCAGAGACAGAGCGCAAGTTTTTCAATTGTCTCAAAAGTATTTTGCGGGAATATACAGCTGCTGCTTTCATTCCGATGATAAGCAAAAAGTTGAGCAGGGGGGGAAAAAAGGAGAGAACAACAATATGCAGCGTCACTCGACTTGATTGAGTGACTGACTCAAACTTGTTATTGAACTGTGCAAAGCTGACAAATAAAAAAGGAGATGAAAACATAGTATGTCAGTTCTTCAATTTCACGCAAGAGTGGCTTGCATCATTGCAGTGTATCCCCATAATAAAGAGCCTTACGGTCTGAATAGTGATTACCTCTCCTCCTCCTTCAGCGTGCCAAGCAGTTGGCTCACCTGCTATTCCAAGGATTCTCCTCCGCTCACGTCGGCCCGAGGCTGACCTCACCGCCACCATCGTCGGAGGGCACCTCATTTGTTTTTTACGCCTTTGTGTGTGACTGAATGTTTTGTTGCCTGCATGTGCTAAGCGTGAACATGTGTTTGTGCGCAGGTCACTGGCAGCATGTTAGAGAGGGGGCCACAGAAGCAGCTGTCCCTCTGCTCACCTTCCATATCGACCGCGACACCTGTCACACGCACAGCCCCTCGAGGGAACTTCAGCCCTGCGGGGAAAAGAAAAGAGGGAGAAACAAAGCAGCGCAAGAGGAATTAGGCCGACAAGGACACCTGTCAAACTAGCAGGCGAGCTGCCCGGCATCGTCTTGCGACTGCGAATGTGATCGATATTGGGCTGACGTTGTAGCCAGATGCACACACACAAACACACACACACGCACACTGAACCACAACTATCTCTACTCTGTGATTACTCTAACTCACTTATTTACGTGTTCACTTATGCCAGCAAGAAAAATGTCCTGCATCAGCATTGTGCCGCAGGGGCCGTGTCTGCCATTAAGCTTTTGATTGCATTATGGGACATAAGCATGATTGATGCAAGTGGGGAAAATGGTGATGCTGCAAAGAGGGGGCAGTGCACCTCGACAGATAGATCAATCCATTTGCAGATTGAGCATTTTGATCATTGCATAAAAGACTTGTTCAAGGAACTACTGTTTGTCTCGCACAAAAAGATTAAAGAACATGGAGGGAACAGTTACAGTCTATTAGCATTTGGCCAATTTTAAAAATCTAGACTGGAGTTATATATGTGTTTTCAAATTATTTTTTGGACATTTCTGCTTTATTGGATAGCAAAGGGCATGGGCCAGAACTGAACCCAAGATATTATGGTTTTTCAAATTATCAACATAATCAATTATATTATGAGGTATTTTATCTATTAAATGTTTATCTATTTATATAGAGCTACATAAAGTTTAAGATAGCAGTGTAAATGAAGCCACTTTGGGCAACACCAAAGGGTGGATATGAAGAGATGAACAATTTCAGACAGCCTTTTCTCTTACATGATGGTGCCCCAGGACAGTGTTGCACTATAAGAAATAATACACTGTAAAAATGTCCCCCAACAAACCTCAAGCTAATTCATTAACTCACAGCCCGAACAACTGAATAAGGAGTAATTTACTTTTATAATATGACATCTGCCCTTTGTATTAGGCCTTGATGCTGAGCCAGAGCATTATTGTACGTTGTTATCGCCTAAGTGCGCTCCTCCAGGCGCGGTCTACAGATGATGGCCATGACTGATGACTTGGTCATACTGTTCTTGCCATGTACGTTTCTGTTCCTCAGACTTAACAAAGAGATCACTTCCATATCACTTCTGATTAAATCAAATATGTGTCTGATGCTCCGTTGTTATTTCTCTCTCATGGTAGCTCTGTCACATCCACTCAGCATTGCCATTTAATTCACTCCGGAGCTCCAGCTCTCTAATGTAAATCCCGCTTTTGTTCCAACAGCTACAGCTAAACATTGGGTTCGCTGTCGTCAGGTTTGGAGGGATTTGGCCATATCTGCAGCAGGGTTCACAACAGGATACCCACTCTCCTTCTCTAGCACTCATTCCCCCTCTTCATCTCTCTTTTCAGATGACAAGTTGATGTTCTGGAGCCATCCAGACACGCTCTACTGGACGGACCTCAGTGTAATGAGTGACAACTGCATGCCAGCCAGTCCTAGCAAATCAGCAGTGAAAACAGAAAGAGCTGATCCCCAGGCGTAATGGAAACCACTGGTCCTGTAAGTACCCCTCTAATGGGCTGGACACACACACGCACACCGGTGCGCACACATACACATACACACACAGCAGTGCAAAGTCAAAAAGAATCAAACCCATCCTTGGATATTGTCCGTTCATTCTCAAGATTTGCCCTGTGTTGTGCAATTCTATTTTTTTGTTAGTTTTGTTGTTTTGTTTTTCACCACTACCTCTTCACTAAGTAAGAGTCAGTGAAAAAGATGGGCCAGCAAAATAGAGAACATGCCTATGCCACAGCTCAAGGGAAGTGGTGCACACCCATTAATAATGTATAGGGAGACAAACAGAGAAAGACAGGTTGTCAGTTCCCAGGTTTTTTTCCCAGAGTGTGAAGATGCAGGATGCTCAGTGCTGCGGGGGAGGGCAGCTCTGAGCTTTTTTTTTTTTTTTCATCTTTTCTCTCCTTCCTCCTTCCTCTCCTGATGGGCCATCTGAGCTAACCATTCTTCAGTTTCCCTGGACAGAGCTGGTGGCAGACAAGGGTCATTAGTACCTGTCTGGCCATCCTCCCAAAACAGCGCCCACTATGGGAAAACCACCCAATAATAGGCTGAGTGCCTATCATAGGTCAACTTGCATCTTCTGCAAGTTGATGATGCCCTGGCACCTCTGTTGACAAGTGTAGACTCTACGTCCCTCAAGCCCCAGTCCTGTCCAGAGCCTGGAAATCCTAGACACCTTGTCTCCAGCACCCCTGCTGGTCATCCCTCAGAGGCTGGCTGCAGGACGGACACACAGAGGCAGGGAGCCAAAGACGGGAGGGCTTCGCCAGGCTCTTAGCAGCTCGTTGTCTGCGCACTTTGATGCACATGGGACCGGCACAAAGTAAATAACAGGGAGCTTTGTGAGAGGTAATCAGACGGAAAGAATCGCGAAGGTCACCATACTGAAACAGGGCGATACTTTCTCCAAGAGATAAATCCCCTCTTCTTCACTGCCACTTTCCATGGAGGACGCAGGGGATTCCCTTTTTTTAAACTCAAACTGCTCTGTTTTGCTGCTGTTGGGCATTCACTAGAGGGGCAGTTATGTGAGACATGTAGCACGCAATCCACTGTTGTGCTCAGCTCTCTTGAACACCATTTTACCCTTGATGATTACAGAGACTGTTTGGTTCCAGGTGGTAAGGCCTATAAAATAAGCCATTTAACAAATGATGACCTATAATTGTGATGGTTCACAAGAAAGCTACACGTAACCTGTCAGTAATGGCATCATTTTCTCACTTCTTTGGGTCATCCCAGGCAACAGAGTCCTTGAGTGCCTGAAGTGAGTGGTGCAAATGGGAATGCGGTCTTTTGGCTGCAGGTAAATGGACGCTAGCAGTATGTGGAAACCACTGATCTCCAGTGTATCCCCGCTGATGCTTCTCACTAAATGTGAAGGGGCAGGAATCCTATCAGAGAGAGGCGTGTAACAAAACAGGGTGTGATTTGCGTTCCCAGCAGGCCAACATGAGTGTCTACTCCAATTAGGACCTTCGCCTTTATTTGCTAGCTGGAGTGTGCTGGCCAGCTTGACTTATCCCTGGTTTGGCACCATAAGGTAACTGACCCAATTACGGTGTGAGATGAGAGTGAAGCCTCTGAAGGTAAACAAAATAGCCTCACCTCTGACAATGCTGAGACAAACATAAGGGAGGGGGGGGGAAGCAAACAAACAAACAAACAAAAAGAATGAATCCTCTGCCTCAAAGCAGAAAGGCCTGACAGTCTGAGGCAGTGTGCGAGAATATGAGAGAGAGAGAGAGAGAGAAAGTGAATAGCTCCACCATCAAAGCCCCTACCTGTTTTTGAGATTGAGCCAAGCATAGGCGCCCTTGCCAAATCCACAAGTCAGCATGATTCATTTAATGATTTCCCAATGCACGATTCAGAAAAAGAAAGAAAGATGCAGTGGGTACCTGGGCAGGTAGGCAGCGCCGGCCCAGCTGTGAGGTTAACTCCTTCAGTGGGCACTTTGCCAATATCGTCATTTATTTATGCCACTGCTTGCTGGCTTAACAGGCTCTGTGCTATCCTTCCAGTTTCACCAGTGTCATCTGCTGCTTTAGCACTTGGTGTAAACTTCTATTCTCACCTTAAGCCCCCATGCTTACACATGAGTTGAATTATGCATGATCCCACGCCACCACAATCCCACCCCCCACCCCACATACAATTATACACAGTAGTATGACGTGTGTGTCTGATTTCACATGACTCACTGACTGATAAAACACCAACTTTGGGCATCGGGTATGCCTGCTCTGTCAAATGGGTTCAAACTCAACTGTTCACAAACCACATCAGGAACATTTATGCATCCACATAGCTACAGTGTTTGGAAACCTCATCCCCATACACTGTGTTATGGAATACAGTGGGATACACTGTCTAAAATACAGTGTACGTTTTATCAGTTCACTGGTAAACGTTTTCAAAACAGATGTCAAAATTCATTATTTAGAAATTATCATTATTCAGTTTTTTTTAATATACTATTTGAGCAGCATTCACACACATGGAACTAAAATACATGAACTTTGTTCTAAAACAGGAATTGGTGCTTTACGCTGGTTTTCTGGTGCAGTATTTTTGTTTGATATTGTATGTTTTGTTATTCAGTGGCTAACTAGCCAATAGTGAATCCACTTACATTACTGAGAGATACTCTCACATAGCTACAATGTCTTTTAATAGGGAAAAATATACCAATGTTAAATGAATTTAACATTGGTACAGAATAGAATACAGAATACAGAAAAAATACAGCTTTTTAGGAAGTTGTATTCTTTCTAGGAAGCTGTATTCAGTCTGCTTTTCAAAGCAAGCATTTTACATATCTTACATTTTCTCCACTACAGTTGCAGTTACTGTTACAGCACTTGCATTTACATGTCATTTTGAAGAGAAAAGCTTTTACAAACAAAACAAGCACTTATAAAAATGATGCACTTTTTAACTTTGGTCCAGGCAGTTTTGTGAGAAGCAATCAGAGCGAGTGGAGTGGCCACTGACCATTTTAACTTAACCCATGAAAGTATTGAAAAAAGATGATGTAACACTGAAGTGTATTTTCAGATTTGATGCCTAATTACATTACATTAGTAATTTAATTAGTATTATTTCTTGAGTAGAATCCTGGATGGATTTTGCAAAGCACACCACAATGTTATTCTTTCATGGCATTATTTGCTTAAGTGGAGGATTTTTGTAATCCTTTGACCTGTTTGTGGTATGGCATGTCTGTCAAATTCCCACTATTTTGCAGAGGTTTCACACTTGTGGCACATGTCTCATCAACAGCACCATTCAAGCATGCTACGGCTTCTTTCAAAATCCCCAAATGTTGGTTTTCATGAAAGGAACACGTAGCATGAGAGTTCATTTTCACCGGAAGGCAGAGGGATATGGAAATAATTTGTTTGCTGTCACCTTAATGCATTGTTTGGATTTACTGCAAAAGAACAAGTAAGTAGACAAAGAAAATCATGCTCGTATGCTTTTTAGTGAGATCAATTCTGTGTATACAGTGTAGTATCAAACAGTTGGCTGTGCTCCAGGGTAAATGTGTAGCTTCGCTGGGACCATCTAGTAAACAACAACACTGACTGAAGTTATTAGGCAATGGCAAATCCCTATTGAAGAATATAGATAATGTCAGGGTTCAGAGGATTACTATCAAAATGTAATCTGTCACAGATTACTGATTATCTGATGAAAGTTGTAATCATTATTGTTATCCACTGAAAAAGTAAAGCTGATTATGATGATTTATTACTTTTGGTTACTTTTTTGAACACTTTGACTAAAAAAAAAGATGGGGGTAAAAACAGAAATACCTGCTGTATAGTGTTAATACCATAATTTACAACCATTATTTCAAGATGTGCTTAAAAAAAGGAAACAAAAGTTAATGCCTATAACAATTTTAATATATTTTTTTATTCAGACAGTATCCTCCACTAAGTAGTCAGCATTTTGAAGACATTTGTCACCTGAATATTGTGTTTTCTTTTAAAAAGATTGCACTATCATTACATGTTATTTCATAACCCTAAAATCCTAGGCAGCCAGCCTATGTGCTTTGCTCATATCTGCAAATGCAAACTAGAATGCATTACATCTCATAAGAGATGGAAAAAAAAAAAAATGAAATTCACCAGAGCTCAGTCTGAACTATTCACGTGATACAGTGTTACATATAATTAGATCCAAGCAGCAGTGTTTACACTAAGCGGAAGCGTAACTAAAGTGTAAACTGAAGAATTCCTGCCCTCCTGTCTGTGCTGGAGGATTTGGTTTCTGTCATATTACCTGTCATGCACACAGAGGCCAGTGTCACAACATGTGAAAGAAAACCTTGGTGCATACACAGCTCCCTTACCTCTCCCTTTCCTCACACTCTCTCCCGCTCGTTCTCTGTACTTATTTTGTGTGCACGCGTGCATGTGTATGTGTGTGTGTGTGTGTGTGTGTGTGAGAGAGAGAGAGAGAGAGAGAGAGAGACAAATCATAAGAGCGAGAGAGAGTCTCATCTGTCTCTGCAACTGTCCTGTTCCTGGGCTCACATACCTACAAAACCAGGCCTTGGCGTTGTTATGAAAGAGCATCATAAGAGTTGCCATGCCTTCAGGGTCTCCTTGTTCTCTGAAATTGCTTTCAGTGCTATCAGCCCTCCCAGCCCCCGGTTGCCCATCATCATCTCAAGCGAGTGACTGACCAAAATACACCGCCATGCCTCCTTCTCCACAGGCCCATCTCTCAGGATGTCTCACCAACAGATGTCCAGGGTTTACCCCATCCCAGTGGAAAGACGCACATTCCTTTCCGGAAATGCTGCTTTTGTTTGGGAGTTTGCATTACTCACCTGAAAACGGTATTTTTAGACTGTCCTGGGACGCTGAATGAGTGGGCTGCAAAGAACATACATAAATAAACTGGAGATCATCTGCTGTGACAGTAGGTGATCCATGCATGCACTTGCAAATGATGCCTCGCCCAACTAGGCCTCTAGCACAGTGTAGCACAGCTATATTGGCTCCATTATTGTATAAGCACTGTGTGAACAAAAGTACACCGGTGTCAATCCTTTGACTGGTTGGGAAGTGAATGGGTAACCAACCATCAATGACCATCAATGTTTTAATAATCACAAGTTGCACTATGCAGCTTCCAAATGTGAATGTGTGTAGGAATTTGTAGCAGAATTTTTCCTGGACATATTGTAAAGGTCAAACATTTGAAATCAGAATTGCTTTTCATTCAGTAAGTGGACAAGGAATTTGGTTTGTCACTAAATTAATACGTGAACAACTACATTTAACATCTTCAGCATTACCGGTTACATTGATGGGTTCATCCTTACACATGCAAGCTGTGCAGCCGAGCTTTATTCTGACCCTTAGAGCTTTATTTCAATGCTCTGTGGGTCCCATGGTTTCCAAAGATACTAAATATGTCTTGCTGAATTACAGGGAAATATGTATAAAATGATGCATAAGACATCTAGATATTTTCTAGCTCATATAATGTTGCAGTCATAAAACAATGGCATCTTGGGTTTGAATATTTCACTCAGTGTAAGTGTGATGTAGCTCCAGTGAAGAGTTAAACCAGCATATACAGAATAAGTCTGTGACATTGTCATATGATAAGGGGAAAAAAAAAGCTTTTTCTAACTTAAAAGCTACTTAAGGGTATATTTAAGGGAACATCAGAGTCGAAGTTGTTAAATAAACATTTTAAATAACAATGTTCTTGGGGCAAACTGCACAGAGCATGACACATCAAGTTCTGTCATGTGACACATGACACATCAGCCACAGTTTGACCTCTCTGCAGTTCAGTTCAGGAAGATTTATTGACACAAGGTCGTTCTTACATTGCCGGAGTATAAAACTACCAAAACATTTCAATCTAGATCCAACAATCAATCAAATATATGTGTACGACCGCACAGGAAGATGTTATGATCTGAGCCCGGCCCGCTGCTCCACTTGCTGTCTGTCAGGATGTGGCAGGTCACTACATGTGCAGCTGCAGTAAATACATTTAATAATTCACCTACTAGAATTACATTGTGTGTGTTTTGGGACTATCTGTCTCTGCGTCTATCTATCTGTGTTAACATCTCCTCTTTCTGTTAGTTAATCCATTCCACATAATGTTGCCCTGCCAGCTGTTTAGCTGATGTATTGATGCAGATTAGCGCTAGAGTGACAAGCATTAAGTCACAGGGAGAAAATACATTCGGTTAACCCACTCTCACATGAGGATCAATTTACACAAAGTTCCTCTTCAAACTGTTTATGTTCTGCAGCGCCCACACACCTATTAACCTCTTGTTTCACCCAATTGAATTAACAAATGATTCTCTTGCGAAGGCAAACCCGGAGATAAATTTTCGACTGGGCTGAGGTAATTGTGTATCGATGGAGATGGAGCAGTTGTTCTTTGAAGTGGTGGAGCGTCTGCTGCTGTGAATAGCCGCACACGCGCGCGCACACACACACACACACGCCCACGCATACACATACACAATCACTCATACTCTAAGCACCACTGCCTCAGGAGAAAGAGAGCCAGGCAGGCCGGCACAGAGGTGACAGCACCCGGGCCAAGGTGACCCTCTTAAATCTTCCCACCTGCTCATTCAGGGAAGTGTGTATGTGGCTGGGAACTAGGATGGGCTACAGAGGCTACAGCATGCCCACTAAATGTAGTCCCATTTTGGCACAAGGGCACACACACCACTGGACAAAGCTCTGTTGCTTTGTTTACAAAATAATTTACTGGATTGAAGACATTTTTCCCCTCAAAAAATTGATGTCTGACATTCATATTAAATGATGACAGGACATGACCACAACAGAAACAACGGTGCACACATGCATTTTTAGCCTGTTAAAGGTTTGTTTACATCACAGCCTGAGCAATATATTGACTGACTGAAATTTTTGGCCAATATTAAGGTTGTCATAGATGTATTGATATGGGCGTATACAGTATGTATGAGATGCAGCAAAAAAGGCAGCACATATTGCAGTAAAGAGCACTTGAGATAATCCAAAAACAATGTTATCATTACTGTAAACAGTTTGTCCAGCCAATTCCAGTGTTTACAATACTTTGTATAGCAGTGAGTTGGCAGAGCAGCGGATCACAGATGAGCAGATGGTGGTACAGATTGTGTAAGAAGTGAAAGACTGAGAAATTTCTTGTTCCACTGTAAAATATCAAGCCTCCGCTACACAACTTTATAACATGTAATTTGATTACTAAATTTGAGCATTCCTTGCTACAAATGTGACTTTTTATGTCCAAAAAAACAAAAAAAATCGGGCAATATATTTTTATCAGAGGTTTTTATTTTAAACCCGAATATCAATATTGGTATCAGACTCAAAAATCCATTATCAGCCAAGCTCTATACTGGACTAAAATGTCTTTTGAGTTACAGTGGATTAAGAAAGCTCTAAAAAAAAAACAAAAAAAACCCCTCTAATTACTAACCCTAACCCTAACCCTATCGACTACGATTAAACTTTTAATGAATGTAAAGAATATTCAAAGGCACATTCAAATTTTTAGAAAAAAAATTGTGAAATATATTTTCTGTTTTAAAAGGAAGCAGCCCTTTGCTTTTCAACAGCATTATCTTGCAAGTTTCCAATTTACACTCAGTTTAAAGGTTTAAACCACTGCAATGTTTGTCAGATTTTTTGTTTTCGTTTTGCTTTGTCCCTTTGAGAGCACCTCGCCGACTCAACCACAATTTGTCAAAACAAATGACTTTTACCTCCTTCTCGCACAACAAATAACGGTGACTGAATCGCATGCTAATTAAAGGTGGAGATTAAAAGTGGTCTGATATTGGTGCAGTTAGACCTTCCCTCACCAAGCTCCCACTAGGATGAACACAGCGTACACAGAGATGGAGCGGGGCTCAGTTTGCACAAACATAAAGACGTGCGTTTACCTTCCTTAGATGTAATTAAAGTGCCTGTCCACTGGGACTGCAAGGCGAGTCTGCTTCCTCTGATATGCAGTTAATTGAGACCCTGTTATTGTACATCAAAGGTCACAGGGTGCTCCTCCCCCCTCCATAGCGCTCCTACATACGCAGCTACTGAGAATTTTCCTGTAGGTGCTGCTAATCAGTCCGGTGACAGCGGTGTGAGAATTTGCTCAGTGAATTTTAATAATGCTCCCAGGTCAGTTTGATGCGGCCTGCCGGTCCTTCGGCTGTGTCAGAGGGGATCTGAGGACTGGTTGATTCGGGTTAGCCTTGATGTGTCATCCCTATAAATGGCGGCACTTTTTCTTTGGGCTAATCACTTTTCTCACAGGATATCTAGTAGCCAGCTCCCCCTCCCCCACCCCCAACCCCTCCCTCTCTCTCTTCCCTCCTCTCAGTCTCTCTTCTAACCCCCCACCGGCAAGAGCATTGGCTCTTTCCTCCAGTAGGCTTGAGCAGACTAATTACACTAACTACACCTGTGGGATCCATTTTTTGGTTTGACACATTGGGTAATGGAGAGCGGCGATTAACTGCTGTGAATTATTGTTCACTTCGCCACAGTCGCGTCATATGATGGGAGCAGGTAGACGCAGACATTCTGCTGCGTCAGTGTTTTTCCGTCACCATTAATTTTACACGTTTTACACACATAGTGGTTATTGTTACAGTGGGTGATACAAGTACAAAGCTTGAAAAATGTGTATGTGTGTGTGTGTGTGTGTGTGTGTGTGTGTGTGTGTATGTGGACAAACACTGTTTTACTTACTGTTTGACTACCTACTAATTAAACATTTTTAACATATTGTATTTAGGTGATAAATCAACAGTCCCTTAATCTGTAATGAACAAATAACAATCAAACAACAGCTTGGACAAAAAACATGTATTTCTGAGTTATTACTCATTTAATATCAGCAATGGACCATTTGTAAACCTTAAATGTTCTTTAATGTCTGTTCCTGATGAAATTGGCCAATGCGTACGATAATGTGTTTCCTAATTGTATGCACTCAGTAAACAACACTCCAGCTGAGAAATTAGCCAGAGGAGCACATAAACAAAATGTGTCCCTAAGCTTGTTAGCCCACCTCCTAACAGAAACTAATTACAACAAAGTTTGACTCCTTCATAAGATCGTCTCCACGTGTCCCTGGAAAGACAAACACAACAGGCCTCTGTGAGTGACACCTGCCAGCACGGCAAACAGCTATTCTCTGCATTTCCATTAAGGCAGATACTGCAGGGAAAGCCTGATTCCTCTCTCAGCTAAGCAGACTCCCCTTCCTTTGTCCTTTAAAATCAAGCGGGTAAAAAAATCAATGCTGCTTTATTGTGCCTTTGAATCTACACATACAATAGTAGGATGGTGAGTGCCTTGTAGCAGGGTAGCACCAGGTGGGGAGGGGCTAGAGAGTCCAGGGTATCTGCAGGAGATCAATACAAAAGCAAGCGAGAGAGGGAAAGAGGGAGATGAAATAGTCCCTAATAATATTAATAACAAAGCCACTACATTATATGTTCAAAAAAAGAATCTGTACTCTAATGTTTTGTTGAAAGCTGCCTGTCTGGTTTATAGGTTTATTAAGCTTCACTGCACGTCCTTACATGTCAATTACAGTTTTGGAATGAAGTAAGAATTTTTTTTTTTTTTTTTTTTTTACCACCGAAACAGAACATCGCAGTCACCATTTTCCCAAGTCATCTTTCCTTTTACCGCTTCAGCAATGGCAAATGGATTTGATTTGGCTGTGCCGCGGTCATTCAGAGGTCCCATTATATCAGCCAAGCCACAGCTGGAGTTGGAGAAAGCCCAGGGTAAGAGGTGCACAGGAAAAGTTCTCTCCTTGGAAAATGAAAATGATGAAGGTAATCACCTCTTGAGTGAAGAGAGATAGGAAGTGGAGAATTGAAGAGGAATGCTTTTAGGGGTTAGCCTACTTGACCTTGCTGCCAATTTTAGATTAAGCAGCCAAAGTCAACGCTTTGATGCCGCAATCAAGTGACATTATTCGTACTACTGTAAAGAGTGGGAGAGTCGTGGTGTTGCTTGTAATGCTGAAGTAGCACAGGGACGGGAATCCAGTTCCAATTCTGCAGGAATGTGTCTGGAGAGAGAGGATTTCGGTGGCACGTGCATTTTTCTATAGGTCTATGGTGGCCTGATAATTTGCAAAACCATGTTGTGACCTTTTGGTCCCGGATTCAATCCCTGAAGAACACACGTGTGTCTATTATCAGTGATGTGCGCTGCTGTCAAAGTGTCCTTGAGCAGGACACTGAACCCTCATTTGCTGCTTCATTGCAAATTGTTCTGGACCAGGACATCAGCTGAGCCCCTTGGGTATTGGTGGGCAGGCAGCAAGAGTCATGAGCAGACACCACTGTCTTCATCAGAATAATATTTCATTTCTACTTTACTGGATACTTAACAGTTGAGAGAGACACAAGGCGACAACATGAAACAAGGTCCCAGGCTAGATTTGAACCTGGAACAGCAGCACAGTAAAAATTTCTGCATCCACTAAGCTACCAAGAAAAAAATTTCTACTTTCCTTCATTTTACTGTTCATTGATCAATTCCAGAAGAATTTTTAGTCTGAGGAGCATTGTAAAGGGCACTGAAAGATGTAGACTACCTCTAGTTTCTGAAGTGTTTGCCTTTGTAGCTAATTCTATAGAGCTCTGAGGTCTTGTAGGACAGTGTGAGAAATTGAACTTTTTTATTTTTTATTTTTTTTACTTTTTTCCCCTGCCATTTTACTTATTTCCTTTCATATCTCAACTATCTGGCAACTCCCAAGCAGAAGTTCAGCAATTTTAGCCGTCATAATTAAAATCATAGATGCACTGGCTTCATAAAATATCTGAAATTTAAAATCTAGCCTAATAATAAAATAAATTACACAGCAATTATCTCAGTCCATTCATTTTTTTTAATCTGAGCAATGCATTACAGACTTGTATATTTTGGTTTTAATTCTACTGTAACATTTTAAAACCAGTGTTGGCAAGATATTTTTGTCATACTGCACCCTTAATAAAACTGCTGTGAATAAAAAACTACTCTAATTCAATGAGTATAAGAGAGTCTGTCTGACCAGGTAGGGTTAGTCACTCGGCTAAAATTCAACACTGGGCAGTTTTGTATCTAGAAATTCTCCAATGCCCAAGGACATCGACTGTCCTGTTAAAATCTCCATCTGTCGCTTCCCATCTGTGAAGAAACACGAATGTGCACTCCACTGGCTCACAGGTGAACATGACCACTGATCAAGGTGAGCAACCGCATGCGCTTGTGTGAAATTTGGGTTAAGTGGATTCTCCCCCAAAAATCAGTCTTTAGTCTCATGAGTGAAAATAGAAACAAGTTTCAAAGTTAAAGACCTAATTGGACAGTGACTCCATGAAAGCTTCATGTTTTAATATGTTACAGTACTGTGTGTACTTTTTCCTTGGATTTCTGCTGATGAAGTTTGAGCTTCTGTAGTTGTTGCTCTTGTCGTTGTCTGTTCAGCCATGTTTGCTATCACTGCTCACGGCAACTGCTAACTTCCATTTAATCCATACACATGGACAATGCTGTTTCCAGACTGTAAGCATGAAACAACACTTTATGTGCAGCAGATTCCTACCTGGTACTGGATTTTTAGCAAATGTAAAAGCCTTCATGGACTGGGTAAAGGTTAAATCACTATTTAATGGTATCAAACTGTGACAGATACTCCGAGTACCAAAAATTTATGCATATGAAAAAATTACACATTATTACATTGTTGGTTAGAATTGCAGTTGCATCTGAATCATTTAAAATTAATCTAAGCTCCAGTTCTAGTCGCAGATTCTACCATTGAAGTATAGGTTTAATCATATCTCCATGTGGAATTGAATAAACTTTGGCATTAAAAGAGGATATCATAAAGGTCATTTCTGATCTTTGAGGGATGTGCTGAGAAAACAGGGTGCTCTAGGGCATGTCTTTTCTAATGTCAGCAACATGCCAACATAGTTCATCAGATATTCCTCCTGTAGTCATATTTCCACCGATTAAGCATTATGACCTTTTTAATTCAATTGACTAATCCAGCCATGCTGCTGTATCATTCAGCACTTTTCTTTTCCATTCAGTAGGCACAGCTAAAACAAGACGAGAGAGTACAGGGAGGAAAGCATGGCCTTCAGCTTATTGCATCAATACATTATTGAGAGCATCCCAAGCACAGCAGTGTTTTTACTCTACAGGTCCTGCCGTGTGTGCCATTAAACAATCACACTGCCATTAAGCCGTCAAGCCCATTCAAATTTGTCTTGTTAAGATGATGATTAACAGAACGTCTTTTCGACTTGCAATGTGGAGGCAATCTATGCAGATATGCCCATCTAAATATCTGTCTTTCTTTGCCCAAAGGGCTTTGTATGGTAAGATCAAAGAACCAGATGCATTTATGTCCAAGTGAATTACTTTTTTTTTAATTTCAGGCAAAAAATATCCCTGTTTGCTCTCCATTCTGTTTTTAGCTTTTAAGCTTTCAAGTGTGGATAGATCTCTGTTCCTTTGTTGTCAGTTCCATTCCACTCAGCACCCTCTGAGCTATAATTGTGCCGATGGGATAGAGGAAGTCTTAAGAAGTTCAACAAAGTTGCTGTCATAGTGTAAAATGAATGACTCATTTACAGTATGTTCCGTGGATTAAAGGGGAGACTTAAAACTGTGGCCTACAGTGTTTTCACTCACAGCGATAATCTTATGTATCTTATGAACTATTTTCCACAAGAGCTAACAAGAGTCTCCCTGGGCAAGAATGACTCGAAACATGTTCTGCTAGATTTCCACAGCAGGCCAAGATGTTAGGTTGAATTATAAGAGGGGTGGAGGTAGCTAAAAGTCAAAGGTAGGCAAAGTCTTGTCTGGGGCACTGCGGCTTTGACCATTGTACACTTAACTTGCCACTCTAGGTATGAACATGTTGCACTGTTGCATTAAATGTGAGTCACTCTGGATAACATCATGAGATATTCCTGTAACCACTTCAAATCCATGGATGAACTGGCAAAACTATGTGAGGGGCACTCCCTTCAGTTGATCACTTAAACTACCATTTAGTGCCTTTGACAAGCAAGTGAAATTGGCATGACAACATGCAAACACATCAATTGACAGCACCTGATACCACAAAAAGCAGCCAGGGCTACACTCACAACCATCATGATTAGAGGTTTTGGTTGACGTCTCTGCTGACATCTGTTCTTTATAATTTATTTATTTATTTATTTATTTTTTAACTATACTAAATTATGTCATAGAGCTCAGGGAAATCATATTGTGCCACCGAGTTGTCATTCATTTTGGAAATTTAACGGTGCACAGAATTGCATTGAAATGAGGATCCTTTAGATTCAGCTGATAGAAAAAGTGGAATAAGCACAAAATTTGATGATTGAGTTTACATTGTTTTCAACATCAGACTGACAGTGAAGACTCTTTAGACTCAACTGACAAAAAACATGGAAAAAGCACAAAATTCGAGGGTTGAGTCTACTTGGTTCTCATCATCTCATCTGACTGATAAATTGCAAGTCTACTTTTAATTTAATTTAATATAATTTTTATTTATTTATTTTTTGTCAGTTGAGTCCAGAGGGTCTTCATTGTCAGTCCGATGTTGAGAACTCTGTAGACTCAACCAACAAATTTTGACATTATTCCATTTATTTTATTTTATTTTTATTTATTTGTTTTTTATCAGTTGAGTTTAAACAGTCCTTTCTTCAATTACCCCTCAATTTTGCATAGAGCACCTTTAAAGACCCTGGATATAATCCTGTTTGAGGCTGATTGGCTTTTGTGTATTTCTTGTAGATTCATACATAGTATGTGTCTGGTATAAGAAAATAAAGTCTAAATTTGCATTTTTGTTTGTTTGTTTGCCTTATGCTGATTGCCAACGGGAGGTTATATTTAATCCATATTTTATTAACTGCTACATCACTGACATCAAAATAGTGCTCTGCTCATATTTGTCGGCCCACACTTGAATGATCAAAAAGCAGCCATTGCCTCTGACGCTTGAAAATACAGTCTGTTTGTCAGGAAGTGAAGTTTTAAGCCCTGCAGAGGACCAGACTGGAGCCTCATGGCAGCTCTGCAAAAGGGAGCTTTATTTTTAGCAGTTGAACAACAGGAAGGAGAAAAGGAGGCCAATTCTACCTGGCAAGATATGTAGGAATGATGACATGGGCTCAGCGGAGTGTAAACTGAGCACAGGGAGGTTGGTATGGTTTGATAGGTGGAACACTATTGGAGAAAGAGAAAAAAGAAAGAGGTGGAGGTTGGAAAAAGTGAGAGAAAGATAAAAAAAAAAAAAACAGGGAGGCAGCAACAGAGGTCCCACAGCAGAGAATACGGGCAAAAAAAAAGTTGCTTTACCTCCTGATATTGAGCCACAAGAAATGCTTTAGAGGCCTCCCAGGGCCCTTTGGTGAAAAAAAAAAGTAGAAAATGGACATTCACTCTGCATTTACAGTGCATGGAAACAGTATTCTATAGAATAACACAGTTAAAGTCATATTCTGGATAAGCTGTTTGTGTATCTTCACATCCCAGTCACAATTGTGCCTGTATTGAGGTAATATTTTAAATTGTACCAAGAAAATAAAACTACAAAAACCAACAGGAAACAGGAAAATGCTAGTATCAGCATATTTTAAGGATAATATTTGAATTTCTAATCAGAATATGACCATATACCAGCTATTGTAAACAATTTGGCATTTACATGCACCTACTATTCCACAGAATACAAGAGTATTCCAAGTAACAACAGAATATTAATGCTCATGTAAACACAATGAAATTTATGTAGGTCATCCATCCTCTCTCAAACGCTGGGAGCCGGTGACATCAGCGTTCACCTGCATGGAAAATGTCTACTTGTGTAAACTGTTGACATGGCTGTTTATTTGTCAGGGGAGTTATCATAACATTGTGCGGAACAGAGGGAATAAATTGCACACTGGCTTTGAATTGTTTGGGGCTTTGTCAGAATGAGTGTGGAAAAATTCGGTTTGACATTCAGCAGCCTACAATGAGCCGCTCAAAACGCACATTGCATGCATGCTCCCGATTCAGAGCGATCACAGAGGAGGAAATCTTAGACTGAGTTTCAACTTGTCGCATTCCCTCTGAAAGATCTCTTTATCTTGCCTGAACCACCTCCACCTTCCCACCCCCTGAAATACTGCCAGCACTTAAAATGCAAATATCATATCAGGGCAAACTATACAGCGGTCTGTTTAGGAGGCATTTTGTAGATAGAGATTATTGAATTATTTATCAGCAAATCTAATCTGCAAGCCACAGGGGTGCCGTGTGTGTGTGTGATGAGACCCTAAACTTAACTTGGCTTACAAGGCAGCACTGCAGGGGAAGGCCCTCTCTTCTTTTCATTAGAGGGATGGTTTGGGAAAGTGTTCATTAGCGTGCACATGGAAGCATGATTACAGCACGCGCACCTCCAATTCCTCACCTGTCATGATTTTCTCACAGGGAAGTACTTATCGGGAAAAAGGGAGGAAATGAACCCCACCACCCCCACCCCCTCCCTATTCATAAACACCTTTGATTTCGGCTTTCGCCAAGTATGACAACCATTAGCGAGAAAATGGCATTAGGTGCAATTAAAAGAAATAATGGCGAGGCAATCACTGGGTGCCCAGAGCTACCGCCTCCATTGATGTGTCTGAAATATGCATAAGGAGAAGAAGGCGGTGGTTCTGGACCAGGTTCAGACTCTAATTAAGAGCGAATGCCCCCAAGTCAGCTGTCATGGCAACAGCTTGATAGTAAAAGCTCAGGGGATGAAAGGCCTTGCTAGAAACTTGACAAAATAAGATGTGTGTGTGTGTGTGTGTGTGTGTGTGTGGTCTAAGAGTTACACAAAAGCACCTTAAGCAGCTGACTATCTCATACTTTGAAATGACTTGGCATGATGGTGCATGCGTTTGACTCACATCAGTTGCAATTCATAGCGGTTTTTGATTGTAGTCTTTCAAAAAAAAAAGATAAGACAGCTTTTCATCATTTTATAGAAATTGCTTTAATAATAGCCTTTTGAATCTGAGCACACAATGAGCTAATTAACAAACATCTGATATTCCACAACTCTTCCTCATTTGTGTATTTTTCTTGTTTCAAAATGATATCAATAAATAATGCTGGCGGCATCAGCGAGTGTGACTGAAATGGAAATGAGATTTGGTTTCTAACTCCCACGTTCCACTGTTGGTATCTGGTCTTCCAGGGAGTTATTTTTGAGGCAAATTTGGGTCACGACTTGCAAGGTGTTATTTTTAAACATCGGCCCCTTTAGCCAATGTCTGTGAGCTACAATAAATTCAACCAGGCTTTGCGTGATTTGCATTTTTCAAAGGACAGCTTGGAGAATCGGTGTACTTTGTTGGTCCTATTCCTGTCTTTTCCCTTCGCTTCCTGCTCGGATGCCAGTTATTTCAAGGACATGGACTGAAGCTAGTTGTTGTGTCTGGCTGTGCTTGGATTGGTCTGATGTGGAACAATGATGGGACAGATAGCGCTTGAAGCTGCTCTGCGTCTGAACAGTCTCACTCTCAGCATACTGGAGTGAAATCGTTTGACTGAGATGCTTGCACGCCATTGTCTGTCATGCACGCCGGCTTTAATCAGTTTCTCACATCCGCGGTACAATCCCTCGCCGTCTACTTGGATGTTGAAACTCCTTCTCATACCCGCTGCCTACCAGGGTTTCACGTCACCATTAAGTGGTATGTGAGAAATTACTTCCAAGGCCACAGTACAGGCGTGTGTTTCGTTGATGGCTTTTCCACTTGACCCCTTTTCCATTACTGAGTTTGACAGAGCCAGTATTTAATAGTCTGCTACTATTCTGGGCCTTTAAAAAAATCCAATTAGGCTCCTGAATTTTATTGGATTATGACATGGCCTTTTGGGATTTAAAAAGCCTCAGTTCTCAGTCTTTGTAGAGGAATTATCACTGATATTTTAGGAAGAGAAAAAATGAAACGAGCGCTGTTTTTGTGTGTGGAAACATCCAAACTTAAAGGACACAGTCATTTTATCTGTGTTTTAACCATAGGGGTTCATAATTAGTAAACAAATTTAACATCATCCTAAAATGAATGTACAATGAAAGTGCATGCATCATCTTGTGAAATTAGAGATTCTTAACAGATGGATATAAAAGATGAACATCACTGCCAGCATTTTTTTAAACTTGTGTCAAAATAGTTTGTTGGCAAATCTGATAATTTGCCTTCTGTTCAGATCACAATTATAGGAAATTATGCTGTCTCTCCAACTTTTGTGGTCCACAAGCAAGGAGGTATTGGAAATTGAATTTTAACTGTTTGATGGGACAGTGTTTGTAATAACAGGTGTCTCCGAAATGTATTTTTTATTATGTTTTAACTTTTCTAGTGTTTTATGATAGTGACCATTGCCACTATTGCCCTTGTGAGAAGTTCTCTGTCAATATTAGCAGCAGTTACATTGTGTTTTATTTTTTCTAGAGTTTAAAATGTGTCTTTATAACTGATTTCCTAGTAACCCAATGAGGAAATTAACTGTGTAGTACATTTAATTTAAGTTTGGTTCACAACTACCTGTGATAACATACACCAATCTCATTCCATTCCAAGAATTTATGCCATCTTTTATCAAGAAACGCCTTCAGACATTTTTGTTGAAACATTGTTAAGGGGAGAATGTGATCCACTTTGCAGTCAACAACAGCTCCCCTGGTAAATTGCATCCAATTTACACCTTCAGATGTTTTATTCTGAAACAGTATCATTTTTCTATTGCCAAGGAAAACAGCAAATTAGAAGTCATACTGTGACAGGCTGTACTTGTTCCCCCATTGTATTTTGAATTGCATCTGCTGTGTCTGAATGACATATTCATGAGTGCTTACAAATCAGGCCTGCCCCCTTCAAGTGAAAAGTGCCAAAGCCCACGCGGTGTTGCCTGAGCTCCTCCTCCCTCTTTATGCACACAGGAGGTCTCGCTGTTGTTTTGTGTCACATTTTGACTAATTTGTTTGCTGAATCACAGGAAAGCCACTCTCAGTTCAGCGAGCATCCCTCAGGTTCGGCCAGGGAAGAAAAAAAAAGTGTGCTCCTTCAAGCACAACTCTCATGTCCATGCAATGTTCTGATATTCCCCCTGTTGTTTGGCATGCCGGGGGAAAACAAGCATTGTGTATTCACCAATCACAAACAGCATGTGACAGAGGATATTCCGCCACAGTGGCCAGATATGTAAAATTTCTGGGAATGAGTTTCAGCCTGCGCAGTGCCAGGAGTGATCTGCAAGTATAATGGTTCAGGTCTGGGCTTATCCAAAGTAGGGGAACTATTTAATGAATTTAAAGAAGCTATTTAGTATTAGAGCATTGTGGAAGGGAGCATCCATCATTCATTGGACTGTTTGCTCATGGCCTTCCCTACTTGACCATGACGTTGCTGCTATAGTGCTACCTTGAAATGGATGTAATTAGAGTCATTGCATTGGAAGGCCAGGCAATTCAATGACCTATGCATGTGATGCTTCCCTCATAAAGGTTTCTCCTCAGTCTGCTCCTTATTGGGCCGTGGGATTCATATTCAAACAGGCTCAAGGTAAATTCTCACAGTGCGTGTGTTTTATGGCGTGTCTGAAAATGAATCCTGTTTGCTGTGGACAAGCAAGCAATATATCATCCTCCTCCTCCTCCTCCTCCTCCTCCTCTTCCTCTCCATGTACTTCATTCCTGTCTGTTGGAGCTCATTAAATAGGGCTAAGGGGCCGGGTGAAGTGAACAGTACGTCCTGCAGAGGAAGCTTGTCTTCCAAAGGCATTACTATAACCCAGTGCATCCATCCTCGGGGCATGTTGGTCTGCCTCTCCCCGCTCTGTTTGCAGTGGCCCAGGGCTGTGTGTATATTTACTATTATTAGGAGGAGAACTGCTCGAAGGTATAGAAAAATGCCAGGGAAGGCAGCTATTTTTAACAGCTGGTGCTTGGCCTTGATCCTTCTTTTCTCTCCATCTTCCTCCTTTTTTTATTTTTTTTATTTTTTTTCATCGCCGTGCGCTGTGTTGCACCGTGCCCAATTGTACCACATGCCTGCTGGCTGTGCATCAGTGAAACTGCCCCCTCTATCAACCCCATCTGCCCTCTGTGCCTCCGTGCCCGATCAGTGTTTCGCCTTGATTGTAAATCGCCGGGCGTCACGCTCCTCTGCCTCTTTCATCGCCTTTTCGCGCTCTGCACAGCCACCTGAATGACAGCAACAGATACATGGAAGTTGGCTGCGAAGTGAAAGGAGAAAAAAAAGTATATATTGAGAGGTGTATTAAGGGTCTCATAAATTTACATGCAAGGTGCTATTTTTAGGAGACGTATCTCATGTACTTTAATGTGACTCTGCCAGTGGCCAGTGAATGAATTGCATAGCCGAGCTTTTAAATAGTTTCTTGCAAGAGCTATGCAAAAATCCATTCATACGGTGGGTGATATATAGTCCTCATTGACATTGCAGTGCTAATGCAGGCAGGAGAACTCCTCCTCTTTCACTATGCAAGCACCACAGGCTGAGAGCAGTGACAGAAGCAGCTCTCTCTCTCTCTCTGTGTTTCTCTCTCTTACACGTGTGCACTCTTGCTCCCTCTCTCCCCTTCTCTCTCTCTCTCTCTACTCAAACATTTATCTTCTTGGTTTTGTTTGACTATCATTTCCTTCTCTTCCTCCTGCAGCTACAAAGCACTTCTCACTTTGCGCCCTCTTTTTTCTCTCTGACCCCTAAACCATCTCTTTCCGTCCTGCCAAAAGAGAAGAAACAGAACAACCCCACTAATCGCTCCCCTTACCCCCCCCACCACCACCACCACCTCTCAGCTGCTTGCCTCAGACTTAAAGGGCAAAACGTTATCAACAACTTTCAAAATCATCAGATAAGATAATCTCTTGATTGCCTTGATCATATTGTTTCAGGGGCGCTTTTGAAGACAGACAAAGACATGAGAATGATATGAGTCTGTGATTATATCACCCCTCTAAAAATATCCAATTCTCTAGCTGTCATCCTAGAACTAGAGGGTAGCGGAACAGCGGAACCGCTCCTCCATTCCACCCAATAGCAAGAATTACAGGGGCCTATTCATCTGTGAAAATCCGTGATATAACTGCTCTGCAACCAGCCAGTTATTTTTGGTGCTGAATATGACAGGTATAATTATGGCAGCCATATGGTGCTTTCTTATCTGTATTTTGACGGGAGCGCAGAGGTCATTCCGCCACCCGCATTCCACGCTGAAGCTAACTGTGTTGTCAAGGCTACAGCATGCAGGATGTGAGCCCGGTGCAGAACACATCATTTTCTCGTTCCATTTTTAAATCCGCGACCACAGCCTATGGGGACCTTCACGCAAACGTTTTGCTCTGCCGTCTCTATCTTAATAACCTGAAACTCCTTTATAGCTCTGACTCGGAATCCCACAGCCACCCAGAAAAAAAAAAAAAAAAAAAAAAAAAA
>OMKZ01019027.1:0-24575 GCA_900302535.1 Neoniphon sammara
TGATGATTTTGCCTCTTTTGGAGTGAGACTTTTTTTTTTTATTGTCCAACTACATTCAATGAAAGTACAGTAAGACTTTCTTCTGTTTGGTGGTCATTTTGTGACATTCACAAATGTCTGCACATGCATACAGCCCCCTTCTCTCCTTATCTTCTTCTTCCCCATCTTCTCTGCCTATATTGGGTTTAGGCAGGATGAGCAAGGCCCCTGAGGCTGGTTGTTTGTTCTATTTCTGGCAGTCCAAGAGGAAACCTCCTCATCAGCTATTAAAGACACATGAATATGAGATGGGAGCACTTCCCACAATGTAGACGGGACGAGGCAGGACAGGATAAGATGGGATGGGATCAGGGAGCGTGGATGAGACGCGACTCGAGGGAGGGAAGGGTGGAGCTCATTCTCTCTCTCTCTGATACTGGATCTCTCTCTGTCTTGACTTTAACTATTTTTTGTCCCACTTGCTCCCTTGTGTCTGCTTCCTGCTGCACTTTCCCCTCTCTTGCCTCCCATGTTCTATGCTATGCTCTTTCACTCTTCCCACATCATTTATTTTCTCTCTTCATTGCCCTTTTCTCTCTCTCTGGGACTCCACCCTTCCATCCATCCATCCATCCCTTGTGCCTGTTTCCTGCACTTTCCCCTCTCTTGCCACCCACATACTCTCTTGCACTCTCTTCCACACCTTTTACCACTTCTGTTTTTATCTCCTCACTCTTTCCACCCATCCTTTCGCCCGTCCAATCTATCCCTTCAGATATCCCAGACGACGAGGCCCAGTACTGGACCAGTAAACTGGAGCGGATCAATACCATGCGGATACATGACGAGGTGAGTTCTCTTGCTCAAAGAACTGAATCTTTCCAAAAGATTAGGACTGAGCACACTTTTCTTTCATGCACAAAAAATCAACATTCGCACGTTTATTCATTGTATTAGACAACTTCATTTAGTTAGTTGCATGAGTTATTACATAGGCTATGTTGTGGTTCCTTCGGAGATTTCAAAGAGGATTTTAATGCTAAGATAAGATCCCAACTGGGCCAGATTTCTCTTCAATTCCAACTAAACCGTGGAAGCTGAAGAGAGATTGCAGTTGGAAGTAAATTTTCAAAGTTGAAGGTAAATTATTGATTCTTTGATGCTTTTATTCTGCATCCATCCTGTGTTAATACTCTAGGAAATGATATTCCAGTACAAACAAAGTATACTGTAACACAAATAACTCTAGTTGTCTCTCAACTGACAAGTTTCCAGATAACCCCCTGAAACTTCTTGAAAGTTTCAAGCAACTTCTCCTGGGCTACAAACACAAAGGCAATCTAGGCATTCTGAATAAAAGAAAATGTAACAGCGAGGAAGGAAATATTAAAAAGCCTTTACTGTAGTGGCTAAATGGTTAAAAAGCCAGCATGTTTCGAGCACTGTAGGTTTTTGTCAGGGCTTCTTTAACTTCTCTTGGGGTTGGAGTCAAAGTGCAGCCGTAGCTCAGCAAACATTCAGTAAAAAGTAAAGGTTCTACTGTGTCTACTTTTAAAAAACTGATTAAAACTGGGAACAGCAAGGTATAACTGAAGAGCTTTATTCTAAAATGAGATAGCCACCATTTGAAAACCATTTGAATATTCTGTTCTTAAAAAAATGCTTGCAAAAGTAAAGCACATTATGGGCCCCTGTTAAAGCTACAGTATGAGTCATCCTAACACCTTTACTAGAAAATAGCTATGTTTTGGAGAATAAAATAGATTGTGTTTCTGTTTGATCAATTGTGTTGAGAGATAATGCTTGCGTGCTTTTTTTCTCCTTTGTAAATCTGTGCTGCTTTCAAACTCTTCAAACTTTTCCACAGAAAGAGATTCTGTCCTCCTTTTACAGGATTCTCCTGTCCTTCATTCTTTTCACTTCATACTAAGTTGTTTTGTGCCTTGCTCTGTAGTCAGTGAGGTTGCAGGTTGTGTCAGTCAACAGCTGCCACCCACAGGCCAAAGTCTAGTACTACATTTAATAAGATTATCCGCAAACACTGGGCTCATTGTTTTCTTTCCTTCTGTGTTTCTATTTGTCTTTTCTCTTTCATGGCAGTATCCACTACAGGAAGAGGTCCAGAGAAAACGAATGGCATCTGTGCCCTCCCAATGCTGTAAGTCTAAACTTTTTGGTTGAGCATCTCTTCATTCCAAAACACTTTCACATGTGAGTTTTAACGTGTATATCTTATCTATATAGGAGTGTATTTTTTTTACTATGTTTGTTGTGAAATTGGTGGTAAGGGTCAGATCGAGGGTATGGTGTCATTTAACACTAATGATTCAGTTAGGACCTACAGAGTTTATTCTTCCTTCACTTTTGTGTTTCATCAGCAGGGAAGGACATTCACACCAGCTAGCCAATATTTACACGCTTGCTGGTAGATTTTACAATCTACAGTCGCAATTTTGTGACTGGGATATTTATCAGGCTACTTTATAGCAAACTTTGGCAAGTAGCTCAAGATGGAGACCTCACTCTTTTCTAAAAATTAAACTGATCTGTTAATCACTAGTTGAAATGAAGTTGACTGGCAGACATTTACGTTGCCTTTTTAAATGACCCATCCTTTTTCAGTGTACCCTTTGTGTTCTGTTCCTCATATTTTTCTCATTACCTTTTAACCGACGAACATCCTATTGTGTTATTGCTGATCAGTCATACTGCATGTGAAATTAACCCAATCATCAAGCCTCTTGGCCTGCCGTTGGTCAGTGCATCAACCATTTGATATCCATCTCATAAAGCTCCTGTGTTATCATTCCTTCTCCAAGAGATTTTTAAACTTCATTTGGCATCACAAATTACTTTAATACTCTGATTCTTCTGTAATGAGCTTCACTTTGCTTGCTGACTCTTTCTTTGAACACTTGCCTCCATGCCACCAGGCAGTTGGAGTTATTTCGGATGGAACGAACAGAGTACGTACATGGGTTCTCATTTCCTCCGGTTTTGTCGGTCTGTCATCTTCTATAAGGTGTACTGCTCTGTGTCTCCTTTTGATTGAGGACCAATGTATCTTGGGTCCATCTCTTCTGTATGTGTCTCATTTCATATCTTTTTGTGTCTTTCTGACCTTTTAAAATAATTATTACCTTTCAAATAAATATGTGTTGGTCTGGGTCTGTCTTGTTAATATAATTTATCCTGGTATTTGGACTTGCATTGTTTGTTTCTAAGTTCAAAATGTTTCAAAATTTTATTTCTTGTTGTCTATTTCATTGCATGAACCTGTAAATGCACCTGCCCACCTGCTTGTGTTGTTTGTATTATATGCCTGCTACCACAAGAGGGAGCTACATGTCCAAATTCTGAGTTCCATAATCTCAATGTTTGGATGGCTTTCTTTCAAACATACATTATAATAATTATCTGCTTCTAACCAGGTAGTTAGACCTCTGAGTATGAGCAAACATTATACATCATTAAAGTACATCTGAGAATTGGCTGAGTTGAGTTATTCAAAGACGCCTTGCCTGGTTCACAACTGCATTGTGGCTCCATCCTTAGAGTAATTGTTTACAAAAGCTGTTGAACTAGCTGTTTGAATTTGTTTACAGTTACGATATAGCAATTAAGTTCTGTTGTATGATATCCAGGATGGAAGCCAGACAAATGCATGAAGGGAGACTTCTTGAGTGGCTACCCCTCTAATTTGACAGTAATGATGAGCAGTGAGCAGACCATCTACTAATTGGGTCTACCAGAAGTGCATCAGTTCTTGATTGAGGAAGAGATGAGGTTTTAATCACATTATTAGCCAGATGAGTCAACAAGTGCCAAATTTTATATCTGGAAGTCTACTGGAGCTATTACAATTCATTTGTCCTGTTATTGTCAGAGTGAGCACACATTCATTGGTTTAAAAAAATAGATTAGCAGTGTTTTTAGCTGAGCTGTTGCTTTTGCTTTCACCCAGCATTGGATGACCATGATAGTGCAGTGGATGACCGTGACAGTGACTACCCAAGTGAAACTGGCAACCGACCTCCACGGTACCACAACACCTCTCAGACCAACTCGTCAGTGCACCAGTACCCCATAGGCCGCAGGGTGCAACACCAGGCCCTATCCAGAGAGTCTGACTCTATACACAGCTATGAACTAGACTATAGAGAAACAAGGGGACCCAGGTAAACATACACATAAATACACAAGCACACACATGCGTGCACACACATTCTTTGCCTGTAATAGAGTAATGTTATTATTGCAGTGCCACTTAGGCAGAATATTGGAAGCATATTCCCTTGGTTGCTCTAATGTAAAAGCAGATACAGGATTAGAGGCTAAGAGTCACAGTAACTGCTCTCAAGGGGCTCCTAATACATTTTCCCATTTGCTTGAGTCAAATACTTTTAACCTTGGCTTTTGAAATGATTTTATTCATTAATCTATGCTTTTGAAGAGCAACCAACAGAGATGCAACCCATTGATGATAGTTTTTGAAATTGTTTGGTTTATTTCTGAAAAAAGAAAAAATGAAAAAAACACTACCACTGTCCTTGGAAAAGTCTAATTTGAAATGCTGAAATGACATAGCTTGAGATCGTAGTTCTCTATCACATACAGTATACCACAACATACACCACCACATAGTACTCCATTCTAAGTGATAAAAAAGTAATAAAAATGTAATAAATTTGATATACCAGTTTACAGATTGGAAAAAATACTAAGAGGAATGATCAAATTATGTAGGCAAATTATGCATGTATCAGACAAAATACAGAGACGTGTTTCTTTCTGCATCAGTTTACATGCAATCCTCTCATTATTATTATTATTATTATTATTATTTGTTTTCATCTGCTTATCTTGCATGGATGCCTTTGTTGCTTGATCTGTGAATTTTAACTCATGTCTAATTTTTTTGTCTCTATTTTTCTTCCTCTTCATCATTTTCCACTGCTTCCTTCATGGCACTTTGATTGTTTATACCTAAATACAGGCGATCAAACAGTAAAGGGGGTATCAGAATTATCCCTGTTGACTCAGGTATGGGTGTAGAGGACTGGGAGAGTAAATATAAAGTGCCTGATTCAAGTGTCTTGGATGATTACTTGGATGCGGACCAGAAGACATGGGAGGACGAAGACAAAAGCATTATCTACCGCATCAGTGACAGCCCAAGTGAGTCCAAAGGCAGCAGGTTCTATCAGACAGTAGAATGTGATGCACTGTCCCCTGAGGATACAGAGGAGCTGGATGGCACTATGAGGCCCCATAAAAGGAGGAATGGCTTTGGCAGTGGAGAGGTACGTTTAGTTTATAAAGAAGCAGGCAGCTTTGAGGATGAATCGTCCCCTCCTGAAATTGATATCATTCCATCGGTCAAACAGCTACGACAGCAGACAGACAGAGAAGGGCTACTGTACAAGACTAGATTGTGGGCCAAAACTGCATTAGAGGACACACTTGAGAGCTATGCAGCCTTTCGAGAAGAGGAGGCAGCTAGGGAAGAAGCTGCAAGGATCAGGGTCAGGAGTGAGTATGACTCAGTTGGCTCAGATGAAATGCAGTATTCCTTTGGATCTGAGGAGGAGCTAGATGACCTGACATTCATTGAAGGGGACGTCACTTGTGAATATGAAAGTTACTACTATCCTGGCAAGTATATATCCCCCTGTGGAGGACAAGGCTATTTAAGCAAAGGGAGACCAGGCCGTGGACAAGATCCTACACTGTCTCCTGTGGAGGAGCCAAGTGATGAATATGTAGATGCAATGGATGAACTTCAGAACTTGGTTCACTCGGTGTCTGAATACTTGGCTGTAAAAGAGGAGGAGATCAACAACTATGAACCGATGCCTAAACCAGTGAGGAGAAAACTCCCAGCACTGCCTACTGATGCCAAAACATTACAAGCTGAGGACATTAAGAGCAGTGAGGCAAAGCCAGATGAACTTAAGGAGGACACTGGTGTTGAACAGGGCATAGCTGGGGTAAAGAATGCCATGAGCTCACTACTTAGCAGCATCACAGGTTCCAAGCCCAGCAGTGAGGCTACTGAGGGCTCAGGCATTGCTTCATCCAATACCTCTGGACCACCACAAACAGAGTCTGGCATTTCAAAATTGCTCTCGTTTATCCCTAAGCCTGCTCCAGAAGCCACAGGAACCTCTGGCACTACTGCAACAGATATACCTACCACCCAAGCAACACCACAAGCTGAGTCAGGAATTTCAAAACTGTTTTCATTCATTCCCAAAAGTGGTGGTAGTACACCCCCAGTAGCCATAGTTCCTCCTGCCTCTCAAGAGCCCACAACAGAAAAGAAGTTTTCACTTCAATCTCTTTTGCCTTTTCAGTCCTCTGAATCTAGTCGAACAGCTGAAGGTGATCAAGGGCCAGCACAAGTTGGTGCTGAGGCACAAGGCAGTGCTTCCACTACAAACCAATCAACATCTGTTGTTGACTCTGTGTTAGGAAGGCTTAGTCCTATGAGACTTTTTTCGAGTGCAACGTCATCTAGAGAGTCTTCACCTCAGCCATCAGAACAAAAAAGTTCATCTGCAGCAAGCAATGAATCCAGGCAAGGATCCTTGGACAGAGCCAAGAGTCCTCAGAGTGATGGCTCACAAACAGAGCGACAGTCATCAGAGGAGAGGAGACCAGGTTCTGGAAGTGGATCAGTTGATCTTTTACCAGATACAGGAAGTGGATCAATTGAACTTTTGCCAGATACAGGAAGTGGATCAGTGGAACTTCTTCCAGAAACTGAGTCATCTGGGGAGCTGCCTGATATTCAGCAAAGAAGAACTTCTGCAGTTTCTGAGCCAAAACCTGAAGGCAGTACAGAAGACACAGGATTCTTCAGTCCTTTTAGGAAATCTCTCTCTACCCTCATATCAACAACTCCTTCCGAGAACCCCATGCAGGCTGACACAAAGCCTACAGAAGAGTCATTTTTAGGCGGCAAACTGAAAATCCCATTTTTCTCCTCAGAAAATGTCTCCACACCACAGCCGCCCAAAGCAGAGGGAGTACTTTCAGGGATTCTTAAATTTGCCTCTGGTGAAGATACCAGTGCTGCAAAAACAACTGCACCCCCTAGCCCTGCAAGAACTCCCTCCCCAAGCCGTGCTGCACTTCTTGAAAGTGTTCCAAAAGGGAACACAGAAACTGGCTGGTTTTCTAACCTCTTCAAGGTAGCCCCAAGTGAACCCCCTAAGGAACCTCCAAAGAGACAAATTACCCCCACCGTGACACTGACCAAGCCTAGTGGTCAAACTGAGCCACATACTGAACAAATGGCCCCTGAAAAAATAAATGTTACTGATTGTGAATCAGAGCAAGTGTCTCAAGAGCAAACATCATCTGAGAAAGATTCCCAGAACGAGATTTATGCCAAATCTCAGCCTGATGTAGATGCCACTTCTAAAGATCAAGGTGCTCCCAAGTCACCGGAACAAGCTGAATCCCAGTCAGAACCACAGGCTCCAAAGCAGCCTCAAGGTATTCTCTCTGGACTGTTGAAACTAGGATCAACAGAAGATGTGTCTGCTGGCAATAAAGCTCAGGGAGGTTGTAGTCAACCTCAACAGGGTGGGCTGTTTTCAGGGCTGTTTTCATCACCTCCCCAGTCTTCTCCCCAAACACAACAGAGTTCTGCAACACAACAGACAGGAGGATTGTTGTCTGGACTTTTAAAATTTGCCTCTGAAAATGTTACTGCTCCTGTAAATCAGCCGCCTGAAAGTAAATCAGCATCATCAGAAAGCCAAGATGGCCAAGTACCACAGCAAAGGCAAGGTCAACCTGCTGCAGCACCAGCTGCAGTTCAGCCACCCTCTGCAGAACTTGGAGGAACAATGTCAGACACCATGGCTGGGCCTCAACCTCCCCAGCCCATGCCAGTGTCCCAGCCAGTTGCAACTGACCAGCCAACAAAAATGGAAGGGCCTGAACAAAACCTGGCTGAAGGTACGACTTCTCAACCAGAAACCTCTCCGCCAGACAAAGGTCAACCTGACCAGCAACTCAGACAACCAGCATCCACAGATCAGCAATCAAACCAAAAGCAACAGCCTGACCAAATAAATCAAAAATCACTTCCAAACACGGCACCTGCACCACCACAATCTGGTGGATTATTCGGTGGTTTGTTGAAATTTGCAGAAACAACAGCTCAGCAACAGCAAAGTCCCCAGGGTGTACAACAAACTCAACAAACGGGTAACATGCTGTCTGGACTTTTAAACAAGATTGTAGAACCTACTCCAACCCCACCTCAACCACAATCAGCAAGTAATACTCAGGAGCCAAACCAAAAGTCACCACAGCAAACAGCTCCCCAGCAAGGAGGGTTTCTCTCTGGTCTTTTTGGCATGGGTGGCCCAGACTCTGCTGCTGCAAGCCAAGCCCCTTCATCACAACGACAGCAACAGAGTGGCCCAACAGGGAGGCAAACCAATCAGCAGCCAAGCAACAGACAAAACCTCCAACGACAAAACCAGGTTCCTCCGCAACAGCCTCCTAGTGGTCCTGGAGGGATGCTCTCTGGACTATTGAATAAGATTGCAGATGCTGGAGCCCCACAGTCTACAGCTGGTGGTCAAACAGGGCAGCAACCGGTAAGAGTAGGCCAAAAGGCACCCCAGCAACCACCAAATCAACAAGGAGGTTTCCTCTCTGGGTTGTTTTCAGCTGGACCTGTCCCTTCAGCACAGCAACCACCAACTGGTAATCAACCACACCAGCAGCAACCACAACAAGGTAATAGACAACCCCTACAAAGGCAAAACAATATACCTCCACAACCTGTTGCTTCTGCACCTGAGTCACAGCAGAGTGGACTATTGTCAGGACTTCTCAATAAATTAGCATCTACTGACAATGTTCCCCAACAACCCACACCCCAAACTGGGCTGCAACAAGGCAATAAGCCAAATACTCCTGGACAAGGTCAGTCTGCAGGTCAGCAGCCCCCCCAACCCAGCCAACAAGGAGGATTCCTCTCTGGTCTTTTTGGTCAGACACAACCACAACAGCAGCAGCAACAGCAAACCAAAACGCCAAGTCCTCAACAAGCAGCTACTCAACAGCCTAGTCAAACTAGAGGCTTGCTTTCAGGCTTTCTGAAGCTTGCATCCAATGAAAATGAAACTCAGCAACAACAGTCACCTCAACCTGGTCAGGCAGATCAACCACCCATCAAGACAGGGCAAATTCCACGGCAACCTGAATCAGGCAGATTATTATCTGGCCTGCTTAACAAAATTTCAGCTACTGAGGAACAGCCCTCATCACCTGCTGGTCAGGACCCTCAACCAACACAGCAACAGCAGCAAGCGCGTGCAGGACAGGGGCGACCGCAGATTCAGAGAGCCAAACCTGTGGATTTGCAGTCTTCCCAGGATGTAGCTGCAGACAAGGACTCAAAAGTTGCAGCACAGAAAGGATTCCTCTCAGGCCTTTTTAGTGCTACAGCAGAGACGTCAACATCAAAGGCACAGCAGACATCAAATTCCCAGCCTGGGAAGGAGGAACCAAAAACTGCCACAAGTAACACTTCTCCTGGTGTGTTACCCAGCATTTTCAAAACAGGCCCCAGTGACAGCAGTACTTCTGGTCCTGGGAGGGAAACAGAAAAGGGCCTTCTCAATCGTTTACTACCAAAAAGTAAAGAAGACATCCCTGCAAGTATTGCCACAGTCACAACTAGTGTAGTTACAACTAAACCTGTTGATATCTGTATAGAACCTCCAGCATCTCAAGTCAGGCAGGATCCTACAATTTCCCCAACCCACCGATACCTTGAGGAAATTCAACGTCTCCTGTATGGGACAGCAGAGCAATATGGTTACCAAGATCTTTTATACAACTTTGCAGAACATGGTATCATTCCACCAGAGCTCTATGAGCATCAGTGTCTCATAGAGGCTCTTCTTTGGCAGCAGCTCAATGATTATGCCCTTGCTGAAGCCCTCACTGCTCAAGTTCAGGAGCGCTATCAGGCAAACGAAGGGCACATATCATCCACAATTAGAGCACCCACATGGGAGAATCATGGATGGCTCAATCCTAGAGAAATGGACGCCAGCCAGTTCAACATACCTTCGCATCCTTGGAGGGATGCTGCCACTCAACTTTTTGAAAGCAGAAATCGCTTTCTTGAGCCAGATGAAGACCTTGTTTTGTTTGACATGAGTTGCAGAGACAAGAAACCCTGGAGCAGCTGTGATCATTTAAACAATCTTGATAGTAACAAAAAACCTTGGATTGAGGGGAGGAGTGCTCTAAATCTATCCACCGAAAAGAGTAAGAAAAGGTTGAGTAGATGTCAGTCTATTTCTGAATGCAGCATACAGGAATTCACCCAAAAGGTTGATAAAACTGGTCTTGGCAATACTGTAATAGATAAAAAGGAATTTGACTTGAAATCAGCTACTGAGTTTTTAAAACAACTTGCCACAAGAAAGGGCCCAATGGATTTAACACGTGGTGCTATGGACTTAAGTAGGTCTGCAGGAGTTACTGAGGATGTTGATGACATGTTATATGAGGATTCTGAGTGGTATCAGCAATGGCTTTGTCTATTGGAACAAGGGTTATGGTGGCCAGCTGAGGCTGGAGATTGTGGATACTATGTTTATACGGATGAAGAATTCATTTACTCCCTTTTAACTGACAGAGCTGGAAGACACCTCTATGCATGTGCTGCACCAGAAGATGTGCAAACCCTTGGAAACATCACAGAAAATATTGCTAACCTTCTGAAACAAAAAGAAAAAGACAAAGTGACCCTCTGTGGTTTTAAAATTCCCCTCTACAGTGAAGAAGATGGCCTCTGGATTCCAGGCGTGCAACAGAGAAATTCATCACTCTTGAATGCCCCCATGGACCTCACTTCAGCCTTTAGAAAAGGTGATAAAATAATGAACATGAATTTGGAAAGTTTTTCGCAAATGTTTCAGGAATCTATATCTTCTCAATCAGAGCAGCCTGTAGACTTCACTGTGTACAAACTTAAAAAGATCAAAGTGGAATCAGTGCAAGATGCTTATATGTATAATGAGGAACCAATGGAGGCCACTGATCTCACTTTGAAGAAACTAAAAGGGGGACATGGAGGGCCATACTGGATGAATCAGGGAATAAAAGATATCCATGTACCCTCATCTGCCACACCTGTGGTCTCTCCAAGGTCTAGTTCTCTACAAGCATCTCCAAAGAGATGTTCTCCAATTCCTGAAATTAGGATTGGGCATGTAGATGATATACCTGCAGACCATCTTAAGCAGAAGTCAAGCTCCACTTCTTCAACTATTAGAGGAATTGTTAGCAGATCCTCTGATGTTGATGCAAACAAAGGTGCTGCATCTGGCAAGCTTTCAGAGACTTCTCCAGGGTCTAGAAATCTACCAGAGACCCCATCAGCTTCTAAAATACCAGGGCCTGCACAGTCAGGAAGGAAACTCCCTGCATCAGCAGCTGCTAATAAAACCTCTACCACTCCTTCAATGCAGACAGGTTCGGGTAGGAGTGTATCCACAACATCTGCTGCAACTGTGCCTTCACCATCCATTTCAACGCACAGACCCCAACTTGCTAGGCAGCCATCCCAGGCTCATAAATCTGCAGGTGTACCACAGGCAAACAAGACTTCAGTTACAGGAACGTGTGAAATCAACAAAGACAGCAGTACTGTAGCAGCAGGCCAAAGATCTGTCTCACCTCAGCCACAGAGTTTTTCTCAGGAACCTACACCACAGTTACATATTCTGAATGACATGTCACTGAGAAATAATAAAATCCACCTTCACCATAGAAATGAACACGGTAATACTCCTGTTGACTCTCAGCTGGGCAGTAGAGCTCTAGATTTTTCTGCTACTGATAAAAAGACGAAACAAAAAGACACAGTAGATGTCAACATGGATTCTAAACATAGAGAGAAAGCTCAAGTTGTTGACTTCACAAAATATAAATTGAAGAGATTCAAAGAGAAAAAACAGACAGAGGCTATGCTAAACACAGATTTCACTGACAAGACCACACTTGGAGCTGTAGATCTTACGAAACAGACTGAGGAGGATGAAGTTGAATGGACTAACTTAGAAAATGCTGTTGTGGGCACATCACCGGGAAGTTCAAGTGTCTCAATTCTGAGTGGAGCTCCTCCTCGCACCAACTATAGGCCAGATGACCAAAACAGTAGATCAATGAGAAGATCACCCTGTCCAGAGATAAGGGTTGAATATTCCTCTTCTACAGTACATAACCATATGCCACCCTTATCCTGCAGGGCTTCTCCAACAGCTCAGATTAACCAAACTAACATAACAACCTCAGTCAAAGGTGTAAAAGACCTAAGTAGAGCTCCTGAACAATCTCCAAGAGCTGAATCTCAGGTACAGCAGCCACAGCATTCCCCACACCAGTCTGTGGCTGTCTCACCACTGGTAAGCCCTACTGTGAGACAACAGGTAGAGCCTCAGGGGCAGCAGTTGAAGTCTCTGCCGAATGTCCAGATGAAACAAAGCCAACCTGTACCTTGCTCGTCAACAACAAGGTCTGCCATTGGACAGCCGATTTCTGTTGATAGTAAGAGGGCAGTTTTTTCTCAGGCACCATCTCATTCCAACCAATCTAATGGATATGCTCAGTCTTGTCAGGAGTCCACGGCACCAGCAAATTCAATTAAAGCTACAGTAGATATGTCCAGCAAGACACCATCCCAGCAGTCTCAGCAAAACATGACACCATCCGAGAATCTTGCCAATGAGGCAATGTCTTTGACAAAAAGAAGACCATTAACTTCAGGAGAGGCAAACAAAAGCCCCAGTCATCATGAATCCATTGATTTGTCATGTAGAACTGAACCGTCGGAATTACAGAAACAATTAAGAGACCATGTTCATTCACATTGTGTTGATGAACATCATTCTCAGGTTATTGGCGATGCTCAGATAAAAAGCATTGCTAAGAGAGAGCAGATGCCACTTGACAGTAGGAGGACAGCATTGCCAAGAAAACCAAATTCTTTAGGTCAGTCTACTGAATCCATGGCAACTTCTAAATCCTCTCAGCAAGCCACAGCACCAGCCAATACAGTCAAGGCCACACTTGATATGTCTTCTAAATCTGCCACATTAAAGGAGGTGGCTCCTGAAGTAGCAGCAGATAACACTCTTTCTGAAGCTATACCACTAATGAGGGGCAAGCCAAGTGCTCGTGAACTTGCAAGGAAAAATTCTGTTGGTGTTCCATTAGTTGTGGATATCCCCTCTGAAGAGATTCTTCACAATTTGAAGATGAATACTCCTACAGATACACAGCAGGGGTTTGGCCAGATCCAACACCAGTCAGACCTTGCTTTACACCCACAAACATCCAGGCAAAGCACAACTGACTTTGCTCAGTCAAATCGGTCACCTTTGCAATTGTCACCCACTATTCGAGCATGTCAGACATTATCCACCTCGGTAAAATCTGTCACAGCAGCAGCACTGGATATGTCACCCAAGCCATCCCAAGCTGAACTGGAACTGACATTACCAGAATCAGAATCTACTCAAAGTGAAGCAGTATCACTCGTAAATAAGCCAAGAGCACGAGCAGTTTCCAGTAAAGATTCTGTTGGTGTTCCCCTGGTAGTTGAACGAGCACCACAAGAACAGGCATGTGAGAAATTGCCTCAAGCCATAACCTCACTGCAAACACAGCAAACCCTGCATAGAAACAAAGACCCCAGCCCTGCTGTGCATCAAGTGCTTCCTAGCTCTATTCCAGTGCTGTACTCTAGTACAAGGGAGACCAGCGGAGTGTCACAGTCCAAGGTGCAGCCTTCTCCACTAGCCTCAGCTCCAGCAAACTCTGTTAAAGTTACATTAGATATGTCCACAAAAACATCCAAATCAGATACAGAGCCAGACTATTCAGAGTCCAGTCCAGTGTCACTGGTAAGGGCAAGGTCATCAACCTTTACACATACTCACAGAGACTCTATTGGTGTTCCACTGATTGTGGAATCACCTTACTCTCAGGAGCAGCTTCAGTCACAAAAGACACTGGTAGGAACTCAGGAACAGATGCAACAAAGGCTTGTGAACAGTGACTCTCGAGGAGCGAGTTCTGTCCAAGACCGACAAACACACCAAACACCATCAGCGCCCGCCAACTCCATCAAAAGCTTTTTGGACATGTCTCCAAAACCACAGCAGAAATCAAATGAAACAACTACTGAGGTCTTGTCAACTGGAGTCATGCCACTGGTTAGAAACAGGATGAGTATAACAAAGAATGGTTCTGCTGGTGTACCACTGCTAGTGGAGCCGATTTCACACCAACAAAGGCCCCAAGTGCAAAGAATGAAGCAGCCACTCCACTCAGTCCAAGATCTAAAACATGGAAAACCAGTCATGAGTGGAGTCAACACAACTGAGACACTGCATCAACAGATACCTACATACCATAGAAATGGTGTCTTTGCAATTACTGGTAACACATACAAAGACACACAGTCGCACAATAAACCCATGGACTTCTCTCCAAAAGAAATTCCAAATGCACCCCGTATTTCAAGACATTACATTGAACCACAAGATGGACAGCCCATGGATTTCACTAATATTAAGACCACAAAAGAAATGGTTGAAAGAAGGCAAACTGGAAGGCCATTAGGAAAGAGAACACTCCCTGGCATTGTTGACCTAACTGTGGATGTTCAAAACAAAAGAACTATTATCAAAAACAATGAAGATGCAAAGGATCTTTCCTCTCCACATGTACCTTCTCTCTCACAAAGTGATATTTATCAGCAGCAGCAGCAGCGATATATACCTCCAACCACTCATGCAGACATCAAAGAAGATGCCTCAATTTCTCAAATTCAGCATCTATGTAGGGAGGCATCCACTGTCAGACAGGCCAGCATCCAACCTGGCAGAAGGCATCCAGAAACGCTGAACTACTCAACAATGAGTACATCCATTCCTGCATCAGTGCCTATTCAACAGAAAATACAGCCTCCTCAGCCTTTTGCTCCTGAGGCAGTGCCGGGCAGAACATTGAGTGTTTTCTCTCTAGACAGTGCTTATCCACAGGTCAGTGGTTCACCTGTTGATTTGAAAAAGCCTGAACACTTGCGTCCAAAGCCATCTCAGATGCAAACACAGCATTCAATCCCACAGCAGCAGCCTGGTGTGATGCTTGATAGGGCCACAGTCAATGAAAGACTTCAGCCTATCAGTCCAGGGTTGCAAAGACAATATACAACTGTCCAATGTGACATAGCTACCAGACCTAAAATTCTCATCAAACAACCAACAGTGGGCAGTTTTGAAGAGAGCCCATTGCAGGATGGAACAATGACAAGTCAAGGGCAGTCACTGCCTCTCTCCCATACTCAGCAACAGTACAACAGATCCCAAATTGTTCCTACCTCATGGTCTCCGAAAGTACATTCAGTGCCTGCTCCCATCATTCCACAAGTATATGATGGTAGATCCAGAATTGATAATCGTCCACAGTCTTTGAATGCACAGCCAGTGCAGAGCAGTGCAAGTACAGTCTGTGATAATAGAAAGGAAACTGCTCAAGTGTCATTACAGTGTGGACCTAGCCCATGCCCTGTTACTGTGCAGCAACAGTGTGCACCAACTGTCCATAATACTGTGGTTTCTGTGCAAGGCACATCAGAGATCAGCGCAATCAACTTACCATCCAACACACAACATGATCCAACATCTCCAATACCTATAAGAAATGAATGTCTGGACCAAAGCTTCAGAGTTGACATGCCAAGCCCACAGATGCTTCCAACTCAAACACCAGCAGGATCCCCTTCTGTTAAAGGTTTAATTTCAAAGTTCAGTGGGTTAGATTCACGACCCACTGTCCTGACAAGGCCAAGTGTGATCACACCCCAACACACCCAGAATTTATCTACATCTACTGATTACAAAACACATTTTACCTCGAAACAGACTCCCTCTGTTGCCCATGCTCCAGTTACCACTGTTAAGGAAATGGCATCTGCATTTAGTGCATCATCAACCCAGAAAACTATTGAAATACATGGGAAAATTGCTGCAAGCCCACAAAGCGTAATGTCTGTAGTGCCAACTTCACTGCCCTGCCCTCCATCACCTCTTCAGGACCAACAAGACACTGCTTACAAATCAGTAGATCGGGTCACTGATGTGTCACAAAGGGAAAGTCTTGCTATATCTCGAACCACAGAGAAATCAGTCACTGGCTTTATTTCTTCTACCCCAATGGCAGATGGAATATGTGGACCTGTACCATATGTTTTCTCACCACCAGAATTCTCTAGGGATCTCACTGAAGCCTTGCAAAAAGAGTATTCATTTACTGAATCACAAGATAAAGGAATGAGGTCAATTTCAAGCTGTGTCGACCCTCAAACATTTTCAAGGACATCACCTGTGCACTCTCCCTCCAGTGACTCGCCAAGCCAAGGTTTTCATTCCATATCTATTTCTCAAGGCTCTCAGTTACCACAGACAACACTGATTGCAAACCCAACCAGTGAGATACCAGAGAGAGAATTGGCCTTCCCTGTTACTTCACCAGCTGCATCCCAAGTGGTATCTCATATTAAAGAATTAACTAGCTCAGAGAAAATCATTGGGGTATCAAGTCCTCAACTTTCTCCTGATAAGACAAATGCAACCGGTCCAGCTACTGAGATGAAGCTCCAAGGACTGCTTAGACGATCCAATTCAGTAGAGATTTCACAAGCACTGTCAGAGGTTGCATCCACATCCATTAACACAGAGCCTGTTGTCACTAAAAAGGATGCAGTGATATCTGAATCAGACATGTCACTGCAACAAAATTTAGCAGACACCAAACAAGGTATATCCACGGGTACTCAGTCTGTCAATGTGAAGGTCTCCCCTGTAGCTGACCTATCGCAGGAGAAAATCAGTCGTCCAAGGTCAATCTACATTGGCATTGGTTGCTCAGAAGAACCCCCAGCTGGTACAGAAAATGATCAAACTGAGTCAAGACCTTACATTAGACTACCCCATATTTTTGTCTCAGCAGCAAGTTCACCAGAAGAAGAGACAAATGAACATGAATCAAGTAAGGCAGAGCAGTCCCCAGAAGTCAGTGTACCTACCGCAGTAACATGCCCTGGCTGTACGGATTCTTTACCAGAAATGGGTGCATCTGATATTTCTGATTTTGTTAAAACTACTGAAATTAGTGGCATGGAGCCACCCATAGCAGCAGAGGAGACCAAGACGTCCACACCAGAAAAGCCCCTTACAGCGGCTTCGGTGGATCTTACAAATGAGGATGAGAATGGTACACAGTTCATCCTGACTAAGGAAAACTCTGTCACAGAAGCTATACCTTCAGAAGTTGAAGTAAAAATAGAACCTTTGTCTGGTGACCCTTCACTTCAGCTGTCATCTAAGACAGAAAATGCAACAGCTCAAGAAGTAAAGCCACCTGAAGAGGTTAAGCCTCTCAATGAGTTATTCAACAAGGATGCAATAACGACTGTAGTAGTAGCACCACCAGATGCTCGGCCTCCTGATGAGCTGTCCCAAAAGGATGAAAGTACAGCTTCAGAAGTGGCATCATCTGAAGTAGTTCAGCCTATTGATGACTTGTCCCATAAAAAAGTGTCCCCAACTCCACACATGGAATCATTTGAGGGAGTCCAACCTCTTGATGATAAAGCTGAAAAGGATCTTACCCCATCTGCCACTAAGCTGAGTCTAGAGCCTCCTGCAGAGGACATCACAGTCTCTAAAGATGAGACTTTAGTTTCTAAGGCTGATCAACCTGAGGGTGAAGTGCCTAAAGAGCAATCAGGCAAAGGCTTATTTTCATTGTTTAGTGGCACCTCTGCAACCTCACAGCAGAATTCCTCTGAAACTGGTTCATCAATACTTAGTGGCATTCTTCCTGGCTCTTCTACCAAAGATATCCCTGGACCAGGCCTGCGCTCTATTTTTGGTGGATCAAATACCCAGCCTTCACCTGGACCCAGAGGTCCATCCCCACAAGTATCTGCCCCACAAGAGCCCCAGGGAAAAGGCTTGTTCTCTATGTTTGGTGGAACCAGTACTCAGGCACCACCTGGCACAAGAGGTCCCACTGTTGGGAGTATGCCACCTAGAGGTCCTCCACCTAAAGAACCTCCAGCAAAAGGTCTGTTTTCAATGTTTGGTGCACCTCCATCCCAGCAAGCACCCAGTCCCAGAGGTCCTCCTGGGGGTGGTATCCCACCACGAGGACCTACCACTGGATCTTCCATATTTGGTGGCATCCTCCCAGGTTCTACTGCACCTAAGGAGACTCCTGGTGCAGGTTTATTTTCCATGTTTGGAAGTTCTAATGCCCAGCCCCCAACTGGACCCAGAGGACCCCCAGCTGGACCTAGAGTTGGGGCACCTGGACCTAGAGGTGGACCACCTGGACCAGGTCCAGAGCCTCCAGGAAAAGGGCTGTTCTCCATGTTTAGTGGACCAAGCCAGCAGTCATCACCAGTCAATTCAGAAACATCTAAACCACTGGAACCAGAGGGTCTTTTCAAAGTTCCCTCTGTACTTAGTGGAGGTTCTGATATAAACAAGCCTAAATCTGGGTTTGGCCTGCTTGAAAAACCATTTACAGAGGACAACAAAACAGAAATAGAAATCATTTCCTCTGCACAGGAGAGTATTGTATGTGATCAAGTACCACCCCCTGAAACAAGATCTAATGCAGATGAAGTACATGATCATTGTGTTGCAACCCAGGCATTAGAAAATATACCCTCTGAACCTGTTATTACATCATCACTCAAAGAAGAACTCCAAGCAGACCAGGCAAGTGTTGATGCACAAGACTCTACTTCAGAAAGCAGCATACAGACCACTGAAAGTACTGCTCCAATAACAGATCCTCCAGGAGTGAAGATAATGGCCAAAATAGAACAATCAGAGCACATTCCGTGTGTAGAACAGGCCTCAGTTGAAACTACTATCACAGACACACCAAATGAGACCAGTAAGCAATCAGAAGGGGAGAAAACACTTGACCAAACAGCTGTGACTCCTGAGAATGACTCAGAGACAAGAAAAGACAAGGAAATTAAGGAGCCACTGAATGCTGAGAAAGAAGTTGTTGAATCAGATATTCATCCTGTTGAAACTGAGAGGACATGTGATGAATCCGACACAGCTATCAACAAAAGCCCTGCAATATCAGGAAACACTGAAGATATTGTGCAAACAACTGCTATTTCAGAAATAATTGTAGATAGTATGGACAAAAACACAGGGTCAGATAAAGTTGGAGTGGAACCTGTGAAAGCTGCTGTTGAAGGAGAGGCAGCCGTTGCAGAGGTGGTGAAATCTATTGAGGGCCCTCTGAAAATTGCTGATGAAGAAGAGATAGTAGTCACAGAAGTGGAAAAATCTCCTAAGGAAGCATTAGCAATTACAGCTGATGCTGAAGCAGCAATTACAGAACCAGAGAAACCTATTTCAGAACCCTTGGTCACTGCATTTGAAACAGAGACTGCAGATTCCGAAGCAGAAAAATCTATCAAAGAACACTTGAGAGCCAACGTTGGAGCAGAGACTACAAAGGAACCAATCGAGCTCAAATTACAGTTGGAAAAATCTAACATGGAACCTGCAGAGGGATTAGAAAAAGGTGTTGTACTGGATAAAGGCCAGGTCTCATCAACAGATGAAGAAAAAACACTTGTAGACCACCCACCAGAAACAGCAACATCTCAAACTGAGGGCCCTCCAAAAGGTCCTGCATTGGGACCTGCCAGTCCTCCACCACAACAGCAGCCCAGACCAGGCATGGCCAGACCCCCTGGCCCACCAGGGCAAAGAATGGTAGGACCAAGGATGGGAGGGCCACGAATGGGAGGTCCAAGGATGGGAGGACCAAGAATGGTTGGACCACGGCAGCCTGGACCACAGAAGCCCCCTGAACCAGCTCCCTTTTCTGGTTTTATGTCTATGTTTTCTACCTCAAATGCCCCAAGCAAACCAGCAGCTGGTGGTGGCTTTTTCTCAGGGTCACCTGGCTCATTCTTTGGATCATCACCTACTCCTCGTCCCACTGGTCAGCCACAGCAACAGCAGAAAAGCTCATTTTTTGGACTTCCAAGTAGCCTTCCTACAGAGTCCTTGACGAGTGATCTATTTGGCATGTTCAAGGGGCCAGAGACAAATAAACCAGAAGAACCTCAACAACCTGACACTGAGACAGGGCAAGTGGATAACAAAGACACTTCTGCAAAGGATGCAGTCTCTGAGGGTACTGAAAAAACAGACTCTGAGAAGGCACATTTGTCTGGAGAAAGTGATGTCAAAAGCATTGACTCTGAGGTGCCTGAAAAAGGCACAGTAGAAGAGGCAGAATGTCCGGACAAACCAGAAGCAGAAGATTCTCTGACCATGGAGCCTGCCATACCTGTAGAGGAGCCAGATTCTACAGGGACCGACAAAACTGGACCACCCACTGCTCCAGAGCCCAAGGGTGTGTTTGACATTTCAGGTGTAGCTGCCTCTAAGTTTGGCTTTATATCTGGAGCAACTGAAGGCAAATCATCTTTTGGATCCCTTTTCTCCTCCACCCCATCGCCAGCCTCTAGTGCCAAAACATCACAGCCACCACAGGCAGATGGAGGTCTCTTCTCTGGTTTTAAAAGCCTGTCAGCTGGTATATTCCAGGATGAAAAAACAGCTGGCAAGGAAGAACCATCACCTGCTGCAACCGTGTTTGGCATGAAACTTGGCTCTATGTTTGGGAGCTCTGACTCTCCTAACCCTGAATGCCCTCCTGTAGTAGTCACCACCCAACCTCAGCGTCAAAGTTCAAAACCCATAGATGAGATTTGTGATGCAGAAGCTGAGAAACTGTCTCCCGGCTCTGAAGAAACTGGGAGTGCAGACGCAAGTGATACAGAGGGACCAACAGACACTTCCAAAACAGAAAGCTCTGACACGTTGGCACAAGCAGCACAGATCAGGTTGCCCTGTGATTCAGAGAGTTTAGATAACCCCCAATTACAGATAATTCCACCTGAAGTTGATAAGAGTGAAGTCACTCTGCCTGACAACCCTTCTGCGGATTTGGACACAGAACTCAAACCAAAGGACATATTGAACAAGGAAATCACAAGAAGGCTAGTACAATTTGTATGATAAATGACAAGTTCTAGTCACTTATCATGCTAATGTAGACAAAGATCTATATCTGCTTCCCCTTCCATTCAGTGTTGTCTCCTTTTTTGTTTGTATGCAATACCTGTAGTCTCCTTTTCTTTCCTTTTCCATGCCCAAATGTTTAGCTTGAAATCGAGCATTTTAGATTCAGTACAACCAGAGGAATTTCTTCTTCAATATTTATGTTCATCTCATATTACTAGATATAAGCCATTCAGTAAAAATCTGATGTCATAAGCACCATCATCACGGCTATAAGAAATGAAATTATCAAACCACGCTGCTTGGGAAGTTCTCAGCATTCTCCTCACCAGCTAGCATTTTTGTACTTAGAGCACCTCAGTAATGGCCTCTGTGACAGTGATGGAAGTGCAATGCATAAAGAAGCTGATGCTCTTTATTTATTAGCTTTTCTCTTGTGAGGGGTGTATGCAGCCCCTCCTTACTCTATGGCTCTCTGAATTATTTTCCCAGCCTCAGCCAATTTGTTTATATGAATCAAACTGAGAGAGATTTATGTTGCCGTGACAGTGCACGCCATGGTGGCAGGCTGGACACAAGAATAAAACGAACAGTGAGAAGTAATTTGGCCTGCACCCAAGGCAAAGTAAATCATGCCTGTTAAAGCACAGAGCCACTTTCCTCATTAGCAGTCTCACCAATCCACATAGCCGAGAGACACATAGCAGTCTCCTGACCCTCCAGTGATTTTCCTCAGCCAAAATGGATCAGACACTGTTTATCCTCCACTGCTTTAGCACCATAAAACTGCTATCCTTCTAAGGAGGGATCGTTCTTCCAAGTGTAAAAATGTGTATAGACAGTGGTGGATACTTTAAATGTCCTGGTTCCATAGCTGAAGAAACATTCAAAAAGCTAATTCCTTCATTCTGCTCTCACTCTGAGGGAAATTTGAAACACTCAAGGCTGTCGATAAGTGAAATGGCAGTTTTCACTACCAACACATCCACACATCCTTGGGAAAACAGAGGATCCCTCAGTGTTCATAATAGCGCTCTCTTGACATGGTCGTTTCAAGCTATTGTAGATAAGTATTGCATTGAGCTTGAGTCAGCCTAACTTCCTCTGATGTACCCCTGTTAGTTTTTCCTTGTTTTTTCCCTTTAATTTGTTTTCCTTGGAACTGATGGAAACAGAATTTATCCCTAGTTTACCCCCAGCTGTTGTTGCAGTAACAACTGAAGAGTTTGATTCCAAAATCAGATGTATCAGACACCTACTCTCACTGGCATGAAAGTAAAGCACAATGAATCATATTTATAACTTTGCTCAAAAAATTGTAATTTTTGGATGATTGAAACATCAATGTTTTTGAAATAGACACTGATGAATTTTAGGTAGTAGTTTATATCTCTATAGTAGACACACTGCATTTTGGAATTAAGCCGTTCATTTACAGTAACTCTACATTAACATGTTGCTTACACAAATCATCACCACATCCTCAATAATGATTTTCCTCCTACAGTCCGGCAGACAGCAGCCGCTATGGTTCATCAGGAAACCTCAGCCAGGCCAGCTCCCAGCTCAGCTCCGAGCCCGAGGAACGCCGTGACCCAGAGACCTGCCAGCCCACTGTGTCTCGCCCCCCTCTCCAACGCCATCGGCCTGATTGGGAGGAGGAAGAGGAGGAGGCCGAGAAGGAGCTGTACCCACAACCAGAGCCTGGTTCCAACAAAGATTTGAAGGACTCTTCAGTCATCCTGCCCAAACCAGCTGTGGACAAGCGTGACACCAAGCCTGAGAATAAAATCAGGTATGTTTTAAATGTTGAAATCAATTTTAGAATTGAATTGATTGTATCCTGGTAATGCAGCTGCTCCTTACGTGATGCATTACGCACCGTTCATACGACAGATGACAAAGCGACAGGTGACAGAACGACAGGTGACAAGTCATTTTCAATGGAAGCTGGCGACACAAAGCTACAAACATCACGCCTGACACTTGTCACTACGTGACAGGTGTGATGCGCTGCAAAAAACAGTTGAGCAGGCTTCAACGTTTTTAGTGGTTCAGTGATGCGGGCAAGCACCAGCCAATCAATTGTAAACAAAGTTGTTAATCCTTTGAACTCACCCTGTTCTATTATTTCACTTAAGTTATGTTCCAAGAACCATGCCAGCCAGTTTCTAGTTTCAGTTTCTTGTGCCGTATAGCCTCACACTCTTTATGTATCCTGAGGAAAATTTCAGTCTGGCAAAAGGTGGCTGCACCAGGTCACATAGGCTTGCTAAAACATATTTTTTAAAACTTACATATTAGCTGCAGTTGTTGCCTTACACATGCTGTGTTTGTGCAGCGCATGCATGGGAACCTCATTAATTACAACAGTTGACATTTATTGGGAAACTATGTAATGTAACCTAACAATGTAGCCCTGGCCTTTGATCATTTTGTAGCTTTATCGCCCATCATGTATGTACATAGCATTAAACTCTCAGAGTTAGATGTTATTTTGATATTGCTTGGTCCCTTTCTCCTTCATTCATCCTTTCACCATTTATTCAAACCAACCTATTGATCTTTATATTTTTTAGGTTCTTTGAGGATGGTCCTCCACCCTGCTCTCCATCCAAAGTACGCTGGCTAAAGGCCTACAACAAAGTGAGAGTGCAGCTCCTTGAGGTAGGAAGAGTCACTCTCTCCACCCCTCCACCCCACCCACACTCTGTCACTCACACACACACATACACTCATGCACATAACTATAACCTATGCATTTGTCTTGACTCATGTCTTGTAAGCCCATGTATGCTTGGCAACTGGAGTCAATCAACGTCAAATCACACACACATACAGATACATATGCATATACATATACATATACATAATCTCTCCCTCTCTTTTGCTGTCCCTCTCTCTCTGATGTGCAGTGATATTCTGACTCCTTCACCCTCCCTTTTCCCTGTGGGTTGGCTGAGTTTCCAATCATGCCACAGTGATTTGCACTAATTTTCTGGTCAGCAAGGAATTCCTCTTTGATCTGGGAATCCCCTTTTCATCGCAGGGCTGTGGCTCTGCAAGCCAAAGTGTTACAGATATGTTTTTTTTACTCCTAAGATATGGTACTCTGAGTTAAAATGGTTCCTCAGATTATTGTGACAACCACCTGGGGTCGGTTTGCAGTTGACTTTGGTGTTGGAGTGTGCTGAAGTTCAGAAAATGTTACCGTTAGTATATGTGGTCTCTCTGTCTGATTATATCATTCTCTTTGTTATGTAATTTTGAATATCTCATTACCACAGCTTAATATTAATTCCTTACATATCTCGTCATGAAAGAGTTTTTTCAAGTCGAAGACTTTGCTCACTTCGCCCACCTTGCCTCAGACAGCCATTAATTTCTAACTGACCCTGAGTTATTTGC
>OMKZ01019027.1:24595-35023 GCA_900302535.1 Neoniphon sammara
TGAGTTATTTGCAAGACAAATACACTGCTGTCCTCTACACCAGTATAGTTTTTTAAAGTTAAGTTTATTTTATGTTCACAAATGAAAAAAAAAGATGAAAGAGGGAAGAAACACATTCAAACTGTACAGATGAGGCAAAAAAACATCAAGGAGCTTAGAAAATGTTTCAACCTAAAAGACAAAGAGAAAAAAAAACAACATGACAAGCAATCAGACAAATGACAATGAAACAAATACTTTGAAAAACATGCATGAATAGCAAGTAATTGCAAAAGTGAGCTTGGCTTTGTGTGTGTGTGTGTGTGTGTGTGTGAGGGAGAGAGAGAGAAGGTGAGCGAAGGTGATATTTTGTGCTCAAAAATGACAAAAGGAGGGATGAAGAGTGTGCTGTTGGTCGTGTTATTAGGGGGAAAATTTCAAGCATTGTGGTTCATCTGACATATCTTATAAGCCTACAATTGAAAATGCAGAGAAATATAGATTCACCTGGCATGTGAATGTAATTGTTTCACAGTGGAGGCCGTCAGTATCTCATGACGAAGACAGGGAGTAGTTAAGAGAGTAGGAAGGTGCAGGATTTGACTTTGTAGGTGACATTGTGACTTAAAAACATACCATGAGCTGTTCATAGACAATTAATTTATTTCTCTGAATACAGAGGACAAGATCGACTGCATTCATTTCATCCCGTCGACAGCATGAAATTTGCAACATTTACCATGAGTCCACCATCATGAAAAGCCTGTGGCTTAAACCAGAAACAAATTCTAGTTGAAGGGCATAGATGGAAAGGACATAAACACATATGCACACATGCCATGCACAAACCAGCACCATCATCAGCCAGGCTTTGATTACACCCTGTTCTGATGTACTTCAAGAGATATCCCCCCTTGCCCCTCCTTTTGGGCCCTCTTACTGTGATTGGCTCTGTCTATTTATCTCTGATTACCTCTGAGCCCAAACCCTTGGCTCCTTCTTTTCCCCAACCTCACAGCTCGAAAATCCACTCTTGTGTCCGGTTTCATTTAAAATTTAAATCTGTCGAGATGGGCTTTTAATTATCTCATTTCTTGCTCGGGGAGTAAATGGAAAGGAATGAAGCGCTGGGAGGAATTAAAATCCAGAGTGGCTTCTGTGGTAGTGAGACTGCCGACTTGTAAACATGGACCGACAAACTCAAAACCGACCTCTCCCAGGAGGACTGTGTGGTGAGGAGGGGGACAAGAGGGGGTCAAGGCCCTGTGTTGGCAATCGTCCGCAGTGCTGAAGTGTCCTTTAGTAAAGACACCGAATCCAAACAAATCATGCTTTCTCAGTGGAAAGACATCGGGTCAAGGAAGCAGAAACAACAGCACTGAGAATGAAGAGAGGGTTCTTCAGTTACCTTGGTTGAGTAGGAAGATGAGGGCCACAGGGGAAAAGGGGGGAAATTATCCATGAAGCCAAAAGAAATGGACGGTTACAAATCTAATGCTATTTAAAGTGTGAATAACTGAATTAATGACTTGGTTGTAATTTTTACATTGAGGCTATGGTACCTAGATTTGCAGTGTAGGCTTTTTCATTTCACTGTATCAATTAAATAAAAAATCTAATGTCTCAAAACGGGCCAGTATCTTATAACGTCATGGTTTTTAGAAGTCCAAAACCATACCGGATCAAGCCAGGTGCGCCACTTGTTTTAGTGCATTATTTCTGATTGGCAGAGCTGACTACAGACTTGCAGATTACACAGCTCGTGAATGTAGTTTTTGGCTACAGGCGCTTGGCTCTTTGCATACGCCGAGTCACTGATGTGGGAGGAAGAGGCTTCGGTAGAATGGCTGTGAGAGAATACAGACGTGGTTGCAAAAAAAAAAAAAGGTTCAGGCTTTCCTTTCCTTTAGGAGTGAGCAACAGAGGCAGCTTCCATTCTCTCATATTCAGTTTAACTGTAGAAGGGGAACAATGATCAGTAAAGGCAAATTGCTGCTGCTTGGCTGGGCGAGTCTTCACCAGCAGAAGAGGAGGCTTGAAAGAACGTGTCACCACCCCCATGCAGGTGAAGACGCCTCCTCTCCCGCTCCTCCATCGGCCACTTCAGCACAGATCTGAGAGAATAATTAGTAATTCAGTCTAAGCTGCCTCAGACTTATCAATAAGATATCACTTTTCTACAGAAGTCCTTTGATCTTCTCCAAGACCCAAAGAGAACGGCACTGCAGATCACTCACTGTAATCACCCCCAATTATAGAAGCACTCACCTGTTTGATGCTCATTAGGCTGTGCTCTCAGGAGTGTGTTTTGGAGTTTCTTTGTGTGTGTGTGTGTGTGTGTGAGAGAGAGAGAGGGTGAGTGAGTTAGGATGTGTTGCTAGCGTGCAACCTGTGCTAGCTGATGGTGTAGATGATGTAGCTCCATCAGTTCAGTGATCAAGTCAAGCTTTAGTTGTAATGCTGCTGCTTTACTTCAAGTTTACTTCAAAATGTAGTGCCATTTTATTGTGCTAATTAGCAAAATAGCAGAAGTTACAGAAAGTAGTAGCAAAGTGTCACACTGTTGTTACTTTGTTTCATTTATTTTGTTTCAGTTACTTTGTTTCAGTTTCTTTGTTTCAGTTATTTTGTTTGTTTCGGTTATTATTGTACTGTAGCCTGACTTTATCTTTCTATATTGGGATGTTGGATATTGATCGTCCATTACTGAGTGAGTAAACCGTTGTTTCAGGATGATAAAGCACCACATGCCCATTATATGCCCTATAAATCTGCCTTCCTCACATTCAACTTACAATTTCCTGCACATCATAACAACAGTTGTCTCTTTCTGAAAGCTACGGGCAATAAATTTATGAAGTCTCAAATTAAATCATAAACCCATCAGTTTCCCTTTAAGTCCCAACTGAGTAAATTCATTTTGTGTCTCAGTTTAAGTATAATTCTAGTTATGACTATTTGGACCTACTGTAACTTTATGCATACACTCCTGATAACACATTTCATCATACAGCCATTCTCTAAATGAGGCCTCAGCATCTGTATACAAAAGTCACATGGACTCACTAGCAGCCTGTTAACTGGACAAAGTTTTGGTAATCTGTCATTAGTGACAGATTATGGAAGCGTCGGGGAGTCAGGAGAAATCTGATTGCAGTCCTTTTAACTGTAGCTCAGCATTATGAGCCACAATTTAACCTTTTTCAGATTGGAGTAAAAACACAACAAGGGAATTTTTAATGCATGTAGTATGAGGTTGCATCATGACAACTGGGAGGGTGGTGTGTGGTGTTGAGTGTGATAGTGTGTGTATGAGTGTGTGTATATCATGTAAACTACTGTGGATAACAGGATTTGCTTGGTGCCTATAATATAAAATGTGTCTCTAGTTAGCAGACACTTCCTCGGAGGTTAAAGAGAGAGCAAAACTTGATGTTCTCTTCTTCAAATCTTAAGGGGCACTGATCATCAGTCCAGAGCATTTCTTATGATTTGCAGTTTGAAGAGAGTAAAGATTGAATTTTCAAGCAGTTTGCCTTAGATATATTAAAGGTAGGACTTCTGCAATGTGTTCATCTCTTTCCTATACTAAATTACTTATTTTCCACATGTGTTTCATAACACCTTCGACTGCGATCGAGGCCTGGCTTCACTCCACTGCCTCAGAGCTGAAGGTGTTGCAGTGGAAACACTTATTACAGTCTTAATATGCAAATCCAAAAATAATTAATGATGAGTTTATCTTCGTTTTATGTGTAATAGATAGCTTTAGAACTGATGTTTATATCAATATTATTAACTTTCAAATACACACTTTTAAAAATAGAGGTATTTCTGCCTGTATTTTTATTGATTTTGCTATTTACAAGAAGCGTGATAGGTCCAGGTTTGCTACAGGTCAGCAGTATTCCCCCTGTGGACAGAAATAGTCCTTTTCTCTCACCAACAAGCATCGTACCATGGCAACTATGTCACATTTCTATGGAAACACAAGCTTGCAGTCATTTATGATTAAGTGGCACTATTGCAGCCGGTGGGGTGTGTATGTGCATATGTACTTGCACTTACATTGTACATATTACAGTTGCTTACATACTTTTTATCCCTGTTACTTATTATGCTGTATGTGAACTTTTTTTTTTTTTAGCTGTATATGAACAGTTCTTGCAAACCGCAAATGCACCTGTATGTTTTCTCTCATTTTGATAACAGCTTCTAGTAATTGTGTTACTGGAGTGAATTATGTTTTATCTCTACCAACAAAGTTGGAAAGAGGTTGTTTCTGCACCTCTGTGTGTTTGTCTGTTTGTTAGCACAATGTCTCAAAAAATCACATATTTGGATGATTTGGTGGACAGACACTAAAGATAAGTTAATTATATTTTGGTGATAATGTGGGATTTCCATCATTAGATGATAAAATTTTTGTTAGCCATAACAAAACCACTGAGCTGCCTGGCTGGGAATTAAGTGCCTTTCACTAAGGCCACGCTGACAATAATCTGGATGAATCTGAAAATGCATCTTTTTCTCTCTGTCAGGGCCTTCCATCCATCCATTTGAAAATCCTGGTGTGGCGTTGTAGTGTGGAGGGGGAAAACTGAACTTTTTGAAAACACTGAGGACGACTGTCATGTATCTGGTATCAGACATGCACAACATGTGCAGACCAACAGGGGATTTTAAGTGTTTTGGGGCGTTTCAGTGTGGACAGGCTTTTTGAAAAAGGTCTGGTAATGTTAGTGTGGCGTAGATTGGATTGAACACTAAAACAGTGTTTTCAACTTTACCCACCTTAATGTGCACAAAGCCACCCGGTCATTTCTGGTTCAGTGCAATCTTTACCAAAAGACAAATAAAACCACAAACTTGTCATTTGGTTCGTCTGATTACTATTTAAGATTACCCAATGCCTCAAACCCCGCTGTTACAAACAAGAGTTTTCTTTCAAGAAAAAAATTTTAAAAAGGAAGTTTCAATTGAGATTTGCTCATTTCATCTGGCAGCTGTTCGATTTAGAGCTGATGAGGAAGTTTGGTTCCTGTGTCAACAATAGGCCTCTCCAATAAACACTCTAATTAGAAAATTCAGACTTGCACTGTAGAGTTTGAGTTGAACTTAATCAAGTTGCAAAGCAATTATAGTGGAGTGTCACAGAGAAATGAATTCAAAGCAATTCTTACCCACCCCCTGACAAATAAGATTGTTATTATCATTAGCCTGGAACAAGCATGAGGCAGAGTGTGTGTGTTTGTGGTTGAAGAGTTCATACAGCGGCACGGTGGTGCAGCTCTTCACCTCAATGAGTCCAAAACTAAAACCATGGCAACTGATTTTTAGGGAGAAAAATAGCCCAAGCACCACCTACAGCTTGCCAGTTATCGCAGCGCTAAATTTATAGACAGCCAAAAGTGTTTTGGTGCTTTGAACAGCTACATAAAGATTAGATTTTGATACTAAATTATTTGTAAGGAGAATTCACAGTTATTGATGCATATGTACTTTTAAAGAAAGCTTAGTGTTTTAAATGTAACTAGAGCATGAATGAGTCTGTATTAGCCATATCTTATCAGTTCTCACTTTCTGAGTGAGAGAATCCTAAATCCTCTTTGGTCCAACAAGTTGAAGACTGTTCTCTCTCGTTGGAGCATTTTTTTTTTCAAGAAGGTATAAAACACAGTGCAGACTCACAACAGTCAAAACAGGCAGAGCCATTCAAGGCACATTAAAATGAGACAGCGGAAAAAGCAGAATAATGAATGACCGGGGAAGTGGATACACGCGGCAGAAAGTTTATCTCACAGTTGAGAAAGTTTGCAGCATAAGGGATAAATGAGATCCGTTTGATTTACCCCACGGTTGCTTGAACCCGTGACCTGCAAGTTTCCACTCCTTTAAAAAAAAATGCACATTTGTCTGGCTAAAAAAAGTTCCAGTATTAGACATGCGTGACAGAACTGGAGCGATTTAAGCGCAAGCCGAGATAGAGGAGTCAACCAAGGGATATTACACATGACCCGGAAAAGTGTGCGACGTCTCTTCTCTCCCTCACATCATAAAAAATTCCCCTCTGGAGACGGAGGTTTAAACATGAGCATTACCACTGCGGAGGGGAAGGAAAAGAGCTGGGAGAGTGAAGGGGTGGAAGAAAGAGGCAGAGCAATCAAAGTCGAATAGTCCACCGACACCTATTATCCTGCCTTGATGCGTGGGTACATTGCTTTTGAATTAGGGAATGTTAGTGCTGTCTGTCTCTGTGTTTTTGTGAAGGATTTTATGTAAACAGCCACAGCGCAGGACTGTTGTCATCGCCTCATCTGCTCTGTGCTTAAATGCTGTTTTTAAGGCGAGACTCTTAAAAGGAAAAAGAAAGAAGATTTTGTATCATGACAGTGATTTTTATTTTGTTCGTGTTTTTAAATGAGCTATTTGATTTTTTAAAAATGGGAAGTCCTTTTTCCTCTCTCTCTCTCTCTCTCTCTCTCTCTCTATATATATATATATATATATATGTGTGTGTGTGTGTGTGTATATCTCAGATATATATATATATATATCTCAGATTTTGGTATTTTTTCATGTAAAGCACCACCTAAAGTAGCAATGGAAAATACCATAATACCATTATAAAATCCCAGCTGTCAAATTAATTCAAAATGTGAAATTTATTTGTAAAATAAATATACAGTATGTTATTTGACAAAATGGCCATTTGACCTGTTTTATTATATATTTTATGCTTTTTGGTATAAAAGCACAGCATTGACAAAAAATAAATGGCTACATATTAATTAGCTGTATCATACAATGTGTACAGAAAGATGTGACATTGTGAAACTGAATAATCATTATCGCCGGTCGGATTCTTGTGTTTGATTGCAGACTCGTCATTCTGCCGTTCTGAGAGCACTTCACAGCTTTTATCTCTGCATTACGTCCACTTGACTGAAACCTTGGAAAAATCTTTGCCTGACCTTTCACTCTTCTGGTGCAATAATATGAGAGGCAACAGCCAAGGATTATCTATAGGTGTGTGTGTGTGTGTGTGTGTGTGTGTGTGTGTGTGTGTGTGTGTGTGTGTGTGTGTGTGTGTGTGTGTGCGCGTCCTATGTTTTATTGCATGCTTGTGTAATTACATCTTAACATTTCTTTACCACTAAGAGGAAGTGTTTGAAAAACTCTTTTGCTCTACTGTATTTGTTATGAAAGCAGTCCCAGTCTGCAGTGCTAACGCAGATGCAGGATAAATGCAAGTTGTACTTCTGCAATGACCACCAGTGCATTTGAATTCATGGGCTGTATGTCCTTTATAATAGACAGACAGGAGTGTTTGCAAGGGAGAGGATCTATAATAAAATAATGCTGTATCTATAAATACAACCACAAACAGCCATTGCCAGGGTTTAAGACTGTGGGGGAAGTGATTTGACTTTGACAATACAGACTCATCATTATGGAAAAATTTTATATCTCAAAAATCCAACATTTTGGTGCCAGTCTTGCAGCTGCAGGTGAAATGTCGTCTGATGCGCTCTGTGGCCCGTTGGAGACAGGGAGAACTAAATGATGCTTGTATCGTCAACCATTTAGGAAATCTTCCTTCCTGTTTGTGTCTTGTGTCTTGTCATCTTCTTTAGTGTATTACGGCCAGCTAGTTACAAATATCAAACTGAGATAATACAAAAATGAAGCAGGACATTCAGATATGCTGCTTGTCAAATGTGCTGGTGGCAAAGGAAACCGTAGGAGAAATAAAAACAAAAGAAATGTTGCTGTTACATGCTTGGCCTGATGGAGTTGCAGTGGAGCATGACCAAATCAAATGTGGTCTGTCACAATAAATTATCCTTGTTCATTCCAAATATGTGTCTTAAGTTTGGTTGCCAAGGCAAACTTAACATACAAGATATAGGAGTTATACCTCACTTCCTGTTTGCACATCTTGGCTGTCAGCTTCACTTGTGCACCATGGCCAAATGTGACGGATTTACAGAACGTAACCTTTGACCTTCATATATGCGCTGTGCAAAATTTCTTTCAGTTTGGATTAACCTCATGGGAAAGCTTGTGAAAATTTTATATTGCAGATCTTTCCAAATGCCAGAAAACTCCTAAAATTGCTTGTGATAGCGCCCCGTTTTGTCAATTGATGTTTTTCTTGCCTGATGTTGGGGAAGATTTGAAACCTGTCCACTAAATTTGGGTGCTCTAGGAGTTAACGTTAGCTGAGGCACAGATTGTTTTAGGGTGGAAAGGGAAGAAGAGGAAGAAAAAGAAGATGAGTCTCTAATAAAAACCAGGTCTTCACTGAAGGTTATTGAAGAGTTTTAGGAAACACCACCATGAATCCTCTATGGAGCGGATCCTCATTGAGACATGTGACCCACCATGGGTTCAGTCTGAAGAGCCTGGTCTAAAGGTTCCTCAAAACCCTTTTAAGGCCGGTACTCGTGATCTCAGAATTTCAACCACTTTGGTGCGCTCAGTTTTGAAATGACTTCAACTTTGACCCAGTTTGCAGCTGACCTTGCAAAGCACTTCCAATCAGATTTTATTTTAATAAACTGGCATATCCATCTATGCACAAAAATGGAGGAGAGCTAAGTGTCTGTGTCTGAGTTTCCAAAACATTGTAGCTGCAAATAAACTCTCGTCAACAGCAGTATTTTCCCTCTACACTTTATACTCATCGCAACTTTGCAGTATATGACAAGTTTGTGAAAGCATTCATCCAATCTGAGAACTGGTAACATTTATAGGTGTTCTAGTATTGTGGTAATGTTCGTAAACCTTAAACAGACAATTTCACATTTTGCAAAATTGCTGAGTGTAAAATACTGGTTTGAAGAGACAGTTTAGCCAAACTTCCTGCTTTTTATCTCATGCCTCCCTGCCACCATATGCACTTTGGTTATGATGTTTTGACAAGTTTTCCTATGCCCTATTTAACGGCGAACACAGTGCAGAGTGCTGATCACCACCTGTAGTCCCATAAAATGTCCACACAGGTACTGCAGATACATAATATGCCTGCTGTGTTAGACCGTGACTCAGGCTGTGTATTGTTGATTATATACAACTTATCTCCCGTCCCTGAATAGACTTCAGATTGTTAGAAGTACATAAACACAAACACACACACACACATCACACAACCAAAGAAAGCCTTGGAGAGATGAAGCTGCTGTGCGGACCAGGCAAACATCAAATAAACATCAGAGGGAAAGAGAGGAGGGGCAGTCGGAGCGGTTTGGGGGTGCAGATGACAAGAGGGGGAGTATAAAGGAGAGGAGAGGGAACATGAAGAGCAGATGAAGATGAGGAGCAGCTGCAGAGTGTTGGAAAGGTCCACGTCTCCTGGGGCAGTTCTTAGTCCCAATATAAACACAGTTTCAAATATAGACTCAGAACTTGTGAGTCGAGCCAACCTACTTGAAGTTTCACCCCCCAGTATCAGAGCATTCACATATTTCCTTTCACTTATGAAGATTTGTCAGTAGGGCTGACCCAAATGCTTTGAAGCTTCATTCGTTGCCATGGTAATTGACGTCACAATTAGTGGTTGAATGTGTAGTTTTTTTGTGAAGCTTCAGAATTTTTTTGGCCTGTTGGTGGCGCTGTGGTGGGCCAATCAGCTTCATTTTGTGGATACTGGATATCAGTGTAAAAACACATCAATCTCCAGAGGTTCATCAGATTTGACCCCGCAGTGTCCAAGATTATTAACGTGAGGCTTAGGGCCCTGTTGGCCTGGTGGTGGCGCTATAGTGGGCCAGTCAGATTTTTATTCAAAATACCAGATCCCAGTGTCTTAATCTGTCATTCCACCAAGTTTCAGCAGAACTCACGTGACGGATGGACAGATAGACAGATAAAGGGAGCCTAATCCATAGTCCCTTCCATGATCTTCAATCATGAGAGACAATAGCAACAGTGAGGTTCCTCCCAAGAGGGTGAGCCCTGTCAGTTTTGGTGACCTCATGACCTTTCCTCTAGCGCCACCCTCAGGCCAAACAAGATCTCACATAATGGAATCAATGCCATGGTATTTAGTGAGTGCATTCATACTCCCCAAAGGTGACCCTATGACGTTTCATCTTGTGCCACCCTTTGGCTGAGACATCACATTTTGAAATCTCAAAATGTATTTGGCAGATTTTCATGAAATTTGGTAGGCACATTCATGCTAGCCATAGCATGCACCCTGTCAACTATGGTGACCTCATTACAGTTCCTCCAGCACCACCATCGGGCCAATTATTTGAATTGCATTCAGCATATCTTTAAATGTAACAGAGGCGTATGTGCAAATACACCAGGCATACTCGTGTATTTGCAACTCTTCAGTCTACATTAAGAATCCTCAGCTCAAAGTACTTCTGCATAGAAAGCACCAGCCAAATGTACATACCCCCTTCTCCCACAACTTGCCTCCCTCCATCATGCACC
>OMKZ01019027.1:35043-46893 GCA_900302535.1 Neoniphon sammara
GACAGATAAAGGGAGCCTAATCCATAGTCCTTTCCATGATCTTCAATCATGAGAGACAATAGCAACAGCAAGGTTCCTCCCAAGAGGGTGAACCCTGTCAGTTATGGTGACCTCATTACAATTCCTCCAGCACCACCATCGGGCCAATTATTTGAATTGCATTCAGCATATCTTTAAATGTAACCAGGCATACTCGTGTATTTGCAACTCTTCAGTCTACATTAAGAATCCTCAGCTCAAAGTACTTCTGCATAGAAAGCACCAGCCAATTGTACATACCCCCTTCTCCCACAACTTGCCTCCCTCCATCATGCACCATGCCAACAGGGAGCTGGCAGCCAAACCCAGGCTTGTTAACACTTGGATGTGCAAATAAATTTAACCTAAAACCCACAAAAAACAACATTAAAGGCCTTGCTCTGTGACACAACACAGACTCCTCTCTATTTCCTTCTCCACTCTCATCCCTGCCGTCTTCACATCACTCACCTCTGTTCACTTGTACAGTAAACATTTGTTCACTGTGCAGCGCCTCTGAATTTCCCAGAGGAAGATCAATAGGCTTTACGTTACGCGAGAGACCCTGTTGTGCACGTATCACGTGCAACAGGCAGTTCGGGGACGGAGGAAGAACAAAGGGAGATGTGGAATGAAGTGAGATCAAGGGAAAAGTGGAGAAAGCAGCAGAGATGGAAGAAATAGGGTGGAGCACAGCAATAACTCATTATAGTCAGAGGGGACATGCAGAGATAATTGGATATGGAGGGTGGGGAGCTCCAAATGAAAAGTTGCATGAGAAAGACGAATGTTGAGAAGGAAAAGGACAGAAAGGATACAGAAAAGACAAAACAGTAAAAAAAAATCAATAAAACAGCACTTTACCATGCACTTTATATAGAGTTCCTCCAACTTTGCACTGGGATACGCTGTCAAAGTACTGTTAAAATTTCTGTGCGGTTTATGGACGGATAATTTGATTTTTAAAGACTTTTTAAGGGCCTGCCGATACCCTGCAGAGTTAGAGAGAGATCATCATCACTGTAATGGAATAGAATGAGTCACGACATGGCTAAGGAACCTAAGGAACGTGTTTTTTTGTCAGGAAGAGAAAGGGAGACTTGAGCTCAGCCTCTCTGCCCTTCCTTATTTTAAATACACCGCCGTAAACAAGCACACACATCCCATCCGCTTAATGTGCCATCCTAAATCTGAGAAAGAGAAAGAGGGAGGCCATAGCGCAAGTTAGCAGTGACCTTCACTGCTGATAGATGAGAGCATAAGTCAGTCAATATGTTTGTGAAGGAAAGACAAATAAGAACAAATCAGCTGTAAGTCAGGAGGAAAGGTGACTAAGATGGATGATGACAGTGAAGAGGGCTAATTGACAGGGAGAGGTGAGCACTGACAGTAAGACGGATTGTGAAAGTTTGCATCGGTAACATTTTTCTTTTCACCCAGTTGCTCTTGGGCTCTAAAGTTAATGCATTCTGCCTTAAAAACATTTTTTCTACCTTTTCTCCTCAGCTCATTTCTTTTCTTTGGGCTTGTATCGTTTGAAGGAGTATATTCGTGCACTGATGTCGTGGTGCTGACCCCTGCGGTCATCACTAGCCTACTGGTTGCATGTACTGGTCATGATCTACAGTAGGTATTCAGTGTTGTTCTACTGTTGTAGTAAGTGTAAGATGTGCTGGCAAAGAGCACCAGCTAATTTCTTTTTCTTTTTCCTTTTGTTTTGCTAATCAATATCAAAGAGGTTGTTTTCGCCTCCTAGTTTGTTTGCCTGCATGTCTGTCAGAAAGATATCTCCAAACTTACAAACAGATTTCTGTGAATTTTTGTGTACAGATCAGCCTTGGGCCAAAGAACAATTGATTAAATTCTGGTGGTGATCCAGATCTGGGATTTCTGCCAATAGATGATTATCCTTCTTTAGCAATAACCGTGGATGTAATGAAGACAGAAATCCTGAGGGTATGTTTACAGAGTCAAGAAACCATTTAAACCTCAGATTTAAATAATAGAAATGATGCACTTCGGCGTAACTGTGCAGGGTTGGCAGATGTTTTTCTTGTCTTCTGGTTTTATCTGGGGAAAAACAAATATGATGAAAAAGGCTCCAGCGGACAGCATAAAGACTTTCTATTGTGGTCCTCATTGAAAGACAAAGCAATAATAATTAATACACAAAATACAATAAAAGCATATTAAAAGGATATACAGGACAGTACCTAGATTGTCTCAAACCTGCCTGACCTCTTCTCATTTTCTTTCAAAGTCATGTTCTCACTTCCTTTTTTTAACATTTTGGTAAGACAGAATTGTCTAAAATGTAAGATGAAAATCTAAGTCGCTAATTTCAGACATGCCTGCTTGGTGATTTTATACAGTAATGTTTGCAGGATTGAGGGAATGACAGCACTGAGAGGAAAGGGTAAAACAGAGAGAAAGACAGTGAAACAGCATTAGGAGGAGAAGAAAGGATGAATAGATGGAAAGACTGTGGGGAGGATTGGATCGCCTGGCTATCTGGTAGCGATGTCGATGCTGGCCAGCATACTAACTGCACCGCCCCTCTGAGGGATCTGAGACCTAACACAGCCGCATGACATTGGCTGAAAGTCACCATGGAAATCAGGCCTGTGGGCGGTGTGTGTGTATGTGAGAGAGAGAGGGAGAGAGAGAGAGAGAGACAGAGAGAGAAAGAAAAAGAGGGAATGCGGGGGTCCTCATTTGTGCCCTCCTGGACACGATTTAAATCAGAGGTTTAGCCTGTGTCTCTCCCTGAGCCAGTGCACGGCCCTGTGTTTACCACAGGGACAGAGCGGGGCTTTAAACGTGGGGAGGTGGACCAACACACACACATGCATGTGTCATGTATGCACGCACACGCTCAGACACCACATGCTTACATGCATACACACACACAAACTCACACACACACACACACACACACACACACACACCAGCAGCAGCCAGTGCCTACAGACTCCAACCACCCACATACAAATGCACATTCACAGCATCTCCTTCTGACATTATTTGGCCCGTTGTCCAGTTTCATTATTCAACTGGATCATTCATAGTCTTGAATAATCACAGAATAGAATGAGTGAAGGGGAATGATTAACAGAAATTAAAACTGAAACAAGATGTCTCTCACCTGATCTTGGACAGTTTTAGACAAGACTAAAAGTCTCTTTGTGTACAAGAAGTTTTCCCAAAACTCAAAAAATCAAGCGGACTGGTCTCTCACCTGTGATGTTATTAAATGAACAAAGTAAAGCTGATGCACTGGCAGACAGGTAGGGAGTTACTACCCGCTAACTGCAGTTTTTGCTGTGGCTGGCAAGTTTGTTTTCTCTACCAGCCAGTGGCAGGTAACCAATCACTCTCTTTTCTATCATATAATGACACTGGTCTGTTCAAATTGTGAAAGTGGCAGTTAAATTGTGCAGTCCAGAAGACACTGCAGCTGGTGGATGAAAGGCGTTCTGTTGTGCTGACAATGTAGAGGACCAACTTTATAGGAAATATAACTAACCAGAGGGAGTTTTTTTCAGCTTTTTTTCAAAGGCATTTTTGCATACAGTGGGCTTTACTGGGCTTTTTAAACAAAAGGACTTTCATTTCTCTTGATTTCTCTCAGGTAAATGATAATGAAAAACATGAGATGCGCCTCAGAACAGGTGGATTTGACCGTATGTGGTGCATTTTATTTGTGAAACCTGGAAAAAACAGCCTTTTCTTTATGGTATCTGAGTTCGTTTTCTATGTGTTCTGATTGTGCACAATTGCAACATGATATTGGATATTTGTTGTAAGCTCATGTCGGCTGGGGACCTATTATAAAGTGCATGGCAACAACAGCAACAACAACTAGAAGAATGCACTCAGAAGAGTGCAGATCTCCTCCAGGTGTGTGTGGGGACACAATGTCTATATAAAGTAGATAGTTGTTGTTGCTTTGTGCCACAACTGGTTGTAGAGGGTGAGAGGGGTTTTCCATGATGGCTTTGATCTTGTCCCTCGTCCAAAGACCCGAGAAGATTAGGCAAATTAGTCTGCTGATGTATGAAACAGCGACGGCTGTTTTACACTTCATTTTTCACAGTGGTGAAGCATCAGGCTGTTGAACCTATTTTAACCTCCGCTTGTTGACAGATCCCATCAGCCTCTGACACTTTTTACAGTGTTGTTCTCCTGTGTGTCTGCTCTGTGTTCTGTTGACTTTCTTCATCAGCAGTGTGTTTTATAAACTCGCCAGAAAACGCAACACATGTCCTCGATTTTTTCACCTGCGGCCACAATAAGCGAACACGGCCACAATAAGATAAAAAAAAAAAAATAGCCTATTAGGCTGATAGGTTCAGTGGTATGCGGAAAGAGAGTGATGGTCGAGCGAGCAAGACATTAAATGGAATGAGAGAGCACTGTAGTGACCCAGTGAAGAGAGACAGAGAGAGAGCAGCCATGGTCGAGTGAGCTAGACATTGAATGAAGTGAGGGAACAGAATTAGTGAGAACAAACGTTTTTCAAAGTTTTTGAATCACTGCAACCACAAGAGGTTCTTCATCAATCATAACTGTGACTGTGCACAAAAAAATTAGGCTGATAGGCCCAATAGTTTTTAAGATTAGCCGCAGACAGACACACACACAGACACACATGACCCAATGCATGATCTCCTGGTGGAGACAAAAATCAGTCACTCCTCTATCAATCAACTAATCAATCATTACCTTTGCTGTTACTCTTACTTCAAAGAAAAAACACCATCAGTCATCAGTCCTCCATGCGCTGGCAGTGGAGCAGCTCTGGATGTGTGGTGTTTTGAGTCTTGTTTCTTTGGATTCAAGCTTTAAGAGAGGGACTCATGTTCAGAAACTTTAACAAGTGTGCTAGCACTTTCACAGGTGGACTTTAAAAACTGCTAACACTAAAGTGCTGTGGCAGCACAACGTTGTAAATACAAAAATCACTGAACAAATTGTTTAATTCACCTGTTCAACGCTAGAGTTGTAAAATCACTTTCCTCCCCCCTGGTATGTGAATGTACCACAAGCCAAAAGAGCAAGCGGTGCATGTGGCCTAAAGAGCACATTCAGTATTTCCCCTAAGCACTGCACATCGCAGCAAGCATTACGCAGCACACCTCAGTGAAGTGAATGAACCAACGAATACACAGAGCGCCTCATAAAGCAGCTAATAAAAGCCTGTCAGAGAGGTTTCCAGTGATTAAAACGGCTACAAGTAGCAACACAAGAAAAGATTGTAATCTTATGGCCTCTTCAACTCTGATCTGTTTCCCCCGTTTTATGATGGTCTTTACCATTGCACAGAAGGTGTCATTTTTCCTTTGATAGGGAGTAAAAACTTATTTTATTATATTTTGCCACTTGTCTCCCTCTCTTCTACCTCTTACCCATTCACAGCCAATCTCTTCCATGACAGGCCTCCATTTAACTGTCCAAAATCATAGGAATAACAATTTAATTCTGCTTTATGCTGGATTTTGTCTTTAGTCGTGCGGCTTTGCGCATTTGTACCCCGTCTGACATAAGAACAGCATTGCATTAGTTATTATTACACTGAGCCTGGCGTTCAAGGCTGATTGTCTCGCCATGGGCTAAAGGCAGTGTAGCCACCAGCCTTAACTTTGATGTTTTATTGTACTAATAGCTTTTTAATGAGCCATAAGTCTCATCCCCATACAATAGCTCCCAAGCATTATGTGCCTGCTTGTCAGCCAAAACAAGGGGATGCCTCCCGTGTCCCACAGAGGCCATTTCCACGGTACCAGGAAGTGGAATACATTATCATAATTTTATCATGGAATACATTGCAAATTAAATGAACACATGGTGCATTTTTATTAATTGTTGTCAAAGATTGATTTCTATCTTTGCCATCACAAAAGAAAAAAAAAAAGATGAGATAGAGTACATTTCATAGGCTGATGCGTGTATATATTTCTCACTTCAAAGACACCCACAGCCATTCACAGCTTAGTGTTAGGAGTGTTATATGTGTTCAAGGCATCAAGGGCGTGTGCATGCTGTAACTGTGCAAGGTATATGTGGATGTCAGTGCCTGACTGTGTGAAAAAGTGAAATCAAGTGAGAAACAGAGAAAGGGAGGTGGGTGAGAGAGACAGAGAAAGCCAGAGAGAGAGAGAAAGAGGCAGAGAGAAACAGAGAGAGAGAGATAGTGCACAAGACATGGAGCGTCTGTTTGCTGTGCAACAAGCTGCGATCAGTGGAGCTAATGGGAGGAGGAGGGCAGAAGGAAAAGGCTGGAAGGGATAAAGATCAATCAAGAGACGTGCGGACGTGAAAGAGAGAAAGGCATGAGGGTAGAGAGAGGGAGAGAAAGATGAAATGAAAGAGAGAGAGAGAGAGAGAGAGGCAGGAGGAGAGTGTGCTATGCGTATCAGCTGATACGGGAGGTGAAGTAGACCGCCGGGAAGCGACTCAGCGAGCGCTGTGATCAAGAAAGAGAGCAGTGGAAATACAGGAAAAGTGCTATAGACAGGCGGTAACACTGAGCGCTCCGACTGACACACCCCGCCGTGATCAAAGCAGAGCAGAACAAGGCAGATTGGTGTCTTTCTTTTCTTTCGGACCAGTTTTGATCCTGGCATCAAAATCAACAATTCCTCCCTGACTTTTTTTTTTTTTTTTTAATGGAGCTGAGTGGATTTGCTTTACGTGGGGGTAATTAGTTTCCCTCCAGTCTGTTAACTTCAAAGCCTCTCTTTTTGCATGTCTTTAAAAATTACTTAAAGAGATGCGATGATGAATCGGTGAATACTCCCGAGGATTGTAGATGCTCTGTTGGTGGATGCGTGGATCGTGCTGTCAAACTTTGCTCTGTTTCTCATTTTGCCACCTCGGCTCACCTCCTGGCTGTGTGAGGTAAGTTTCCACCTCTCGCATGAGCGTGAATCATAAAGTGCATGACCAAAATATCCTAAAATCACTGTTTAAATGAAATGCAATAGTATGCACTGTAAATTGAAACAGGTTTGAGAAACCTTTTGGGGGTTCAAGGTGCAACCCTCAGGGAAACCTAGAAGGTTCCTGAAGAACCCCTTGATGAAAGGATAAACCCTCTGTAAAGAACCAGGGGTATTTGTGATGTTAATTTGCGTTAGAATCCCAAACATGCTTATTGGCTCTCTCGGGATCTAGAAGAACCCCTGATGAACGCCTACTTCTCAGAGTGTAGGATGTAAAGTGTTGAAGTAGGCGTTGAAAAAGGGAACACATTTCCTCTCCTTTCCTCACAGCACCATCATGTCAGTAAATCTATTTTAAAACCAGAGCTACTGATTATGTCCTGAAGCAAAATCAAAATGATTGTGCACTTTTCCGTCTCTCTACCTCGGAGCCATCAGCTGATTATTTGTAATGAGTGTGCATTTCTTGCTTTTATGTCTTTTTTTGCACAACACACACTGCATCTGACTGGCTGTCTTTCTGTACCCCTCCCAGTCTGGTTTGGCGTTGTTCTTGCAGACAGTATTTAATCAGAAAAAGTATTTGATCTTCCTGCTGTCTGCAGCCTCTCCTTAAACATACATCTTGGTAGCAGTTCTGCGAGTGCACAAGTCGTGATCTCCAGCTCTGTGAGGTGTGAGTGTGTGAGGGAGTGGAGGTCTGGCACTCCTGGGCGTAACCTCCAGAACCTACAGACTGCTGCTTAAAACGTCTCTCAGAAAGGCTAATTATGAATGAACATTGCTGCTTCATTATAGCTGATCTCAACCTGCAGGTCGGGACCCCAGGGGGAGTTGTGAGACGTTACCAGGAGGGCTGGGTGATTTAAAGAATGTGAATAAATTTATTTCTAATTTAGAAATCAGCTTGTTTGATCTTTGCCATGAATGCATTTTTCATCTGAAGTATTTGCAGCCTCTAGGCGGCTTCCAGTAATTAAAAGTAAGTGAAAGTAAAGTAGTCTGAGAAGGGGGAATAATAATCAGCATTTGGCAGCAAAGTTTGTCATTCTGCATGTTTATGTCTACAGCAGGGGTTGGGGCTTGCAAGGAGGTATTGTTTTCTCACTCGGGGTCCTAACAGGGTTAACTGATTGAAAAGCTGGAAATTATAGCAGCAGTGGTCTGAGGGTCAGGTGAGTGAGCTTCTGGTTAGAGGGTTGACTTTTTTAATCCCAGCTGTCAAATGTTGTCAAGAAAAGTAAATAACACATGTGATCTCCCCCATTACTGCCAAGATGCCCTTGAACAAGGCACTTAACCCACCAACTACTATGACTGCTGTGGCTAATAATAGAAGACTTCGGTTGGTGTCAAAGTTAACCATCTTCTCATTTATACCTGCAAAAAGGAGTCATGAGAAGGTTTGTCTGATCAGTTTGTCTTTTAGGATCGATGGATGAAAATTTTTTAAATTTGAGAACTAGTTCTGCAGAGTATTGGGCAGGTTGTAGTGAAGAGTTACAGGGATATTGCAGAAGAGAGAGAACCAGGGGAAAACCTTCAGGGCAGGAAGCTAACTTTTCCCCCCACAGGCCAAAGTAGCCGATAGTTTTCAGATTTAATCGTTTGTAGCAGCCAAATGTGATTTTTAGAGTGGAATGGCACTTGAGGCTGGTTGCCAGGCAAAGTGACTGGAAGAGCAGACAAACACTCCAACCAGGCTCAAAATTCACTGGCTGATCAGTTTCTGACCCTGACGACGTGATATAGATTTTTAACTGACCTTAAGGAAGCAATCTACAACCTTCTCAGTTGTTTTTATTTGGGTGACATGATTAGTGCTAAGTTGTTAATACTGTCACACTTCTGCACTGCACTTCCCAGAATCTTTCTGATTGGATTTTCTGTTGATGAGTTTCTGTAGGCGACTCTCTACATTCACACCTTACCGTTATACCTGTAAATACAAGCTCTCTACTTTGAAAAAAACATCCACATCCTCTCCCTAGCTATATTTACTACTTTGAAACCTGGGCTTTGCTACTTTTGTGCGATTTCTCCCACTTATCTCACACATCATCATCATGTAAGAGTTTGACAAGCTTGGATCATGCATCATGGAAGCACTGCCGGCAATAACAATTGTTACAGATTCCTAGCTTCTCTACACTTTTATACACATTTATTCAGTTCAGTCATGCAACAGCAGTCTAGAGTTAGTGTTAGCAAATCTGCCTCGTTGTTAGTTGTGACAGTTCCGCAAAGATTTTGAATGAACGCGCGAACACTCTCAAGTTGTTGGAGCGATTTGACAAGTTGGACATCTGATCTCTCCTGCATGGTGTGAATGCATCATGAGCCCATGACAGAGAACCTGTAGATCCACAAAGTTCCTACAGAAAAAAAACAACGTTTTATGGCTGCAGAAATCCACCGGGTCATGACCTCTTTTCATTTAGTAGTTTGACTGACAGATGATGAAAATTATCTCCAGCTGCTGCGCCGAGGTCGACCTCTCTAATTGTCTGCATCCATGCAGCAGGAGAGGACGATGTGGAGAAAGGCCACACTGATTTGGATGCTGTCAGTCAAGTGATGGTGTGTGTGTGTGTGAACTCGAGAGCAGGCAGTGGAGAGGGTGTTACACAGGCACTCATACACACACTGACTCATACATTTATATTCAAAGATATAAGTATACTCTAATGCAAGCAAAAATATATATATGTTAGATTGTTTTGTGGGTGTAGCACAAGAATTTTCAGCATTACATTCAAGGTTGTAGCAGCTGCTTTAATATCTGCAATATTTACTTTAACATATTTATATATATATATATATATATGTATATATGTGTTTGTGTATGTTCTTGAACTTCTGTGCTAATGAGAACAAGATTGAGTTGTAGGCATTTTTGTTAAGTCGGGTCATTTTGGACAGGCCTCACTTCCTCAAAGGGCTGGTTTAGGATTAGGAGCTGCAATCAGGGTTAAGGCTAGAATTAGGATTTGGATTAGGTTAGTCTGGGGTTAATGTTTAATACAGTGGTGAGGATTAAGGTCAGGGAATGGGTGAAGTCACTGGGATGTCTTCATAAGGATAGACATACAAGGATGTGTGTGTATGATGTGAGTGTTTCTAGGTTAGTGCAGAGCAAACATGTCAGGTGATGGATGGGTTAGGTGCCTCGAAGCAGATAGAGCGAGGAAATAGAGACAAGGGTCAGTGTGTGCAGTGTGTGACTTAACACTCAATGACTGGAGGGATGGAAGGGAGGACGGCTCTGTTTCTTATAGAGGGACAGAGAGAACGAAGAGAGAGAGAGAGAGAGGGGCTGTTTGAGAAATGACAGCAGGATTGAGGTTAGTCATCCAAGGATCAGAGAGGAGGGATTACTGGAATGAAACTGCCTATCTAACTTACATGTGATGTGACGGAAGGATTACAGAGTGTCACCTTTACTACAGCACTATGAAGTACCATCTTAAGCATCCAAGTAGCAGTCACCTCACGAAACGGCTAATGAAAATGGATGTCCAGATTAATATCCTTCAAAATGTGCTGATGAATGAAAGAAGTTGGACAAAATTCAACATTTCCTTAAAAGACGTAAACTCAGATTTAAGTGAATTGATGCAACGCTGGCTTTTCTGGCCTCCAGTGTGACCATCTGTTGACTGAGAGGCACTGAGAATACGTTCAGCTGGTTCCTGGGTGTTGTGTGTGTGCGTTTAGGGACGAGTGCCTCTGCTGACAGAGTAAAGTAAGCAACAAACACCTGGAATGGGATGTTTGTGCTCGACTTGAAAGCAACAAAAAATGTCCCATTTACTTGAAAACTTGTCCAAGCCTAAATTGCATTGAGAGATTGAGTACTGAATGTGCTGACACAAACGTTACACAAATATTACATATATATAAATTAAATTAAAAATATCAATCAGTTTAATCAAATTCAGGGGGGAAGGAATGGGTGGAAGTGTTGCAGAGGGAGCCTGACCTCGCACATTGATGCAAATCTAAAATCCAGCCAGAAAAGTGCAAATTATTTAGTCAGAAACATGAAAATTTATCCTCAAAATTCTGCCACATCCGCCACTGCGTCCACCACCGACCCTTGTTATGTCCACGACAACTTGAATAACTTTAATTTGAATCTTTTAAAGTTTTCTGTGCATATTCACAACCCCTAGAGGAAGAACCCTGTTGTTTTTGGCGACCCCATGACCTTTCCTGTAGTGTCACCTTCAGGCCAAACTTTCAATCTGTAAACGTGATAACTCCGATAGTTTTTACTCAAATCATTTCAAGTTTGCTATGAAGGAACATTGTCATAAGGTGTCACTGAGGATTCAGGTCTGAACTGAGGCCTGGACTTCCTCTTCACTTAATGTTGCACCTTTTTCTGATTGATGGAGCTGAAAGCAGGGTTTTAGTAGTGTTACATTACTTTTAATTCGATTAAAGTTGAGTATGTTTTTAGCACAGGGCACTGGAAGTTAAAACATTTTCCAACTTTCAACAAAAAAGCACCACATGTCAAACATGTTTTAAACAGCGGGAGGCACGACCAGCACTTCCCACAAGCATCTGTTAAGCGCTACCAGCTCAACAAACAACAAAGGAAGAGCTTCAGAAGCTCACTCCTGAGCTGGCCAGGGACTAACAAGCGGCATCATTGTTTGGCATCTCCAGAACGGCAGAGACAAAGCTAAATCAATTAGCCTCAGGAGGCCGAGCATTGTCATGCGCGTTGGGTTACCGGTGGCTGGCAGCCAAAAGCGCCTCACGGAACAGACGCTCGCTCGAGGAAGGAGGGAGGAAAGGATTGAGTGGAAGGAGAGGGAGCAGGCCCCACTTATTAGATTTGCTTGGGAAAGTGATTACACCTTCCACTCTTCGCTGC